>WWET01001215.1:120481-140163 GCA_011038615.1 Limnodynastes dumerilii
CTGTCAGTTACAAGATCATATGCATCTTCTCTGGCCTGGTAATAGAAATCAGGGGAAGAGGGGCTGGGGTTCCAAAATCATCATTAAAATGTCACCTCTAAAATTTGAACATGCTACACAAGATCCCTGGCTATCAGACCGGGGAGTAGGGGAGATCATGTTAGTGTGTGCTTAGCTTTTGTCACATGCAATCAAATCGAATCAGATGAGTGCTGATCTGAACAAAGTGGTTTACAAATCACTCTCGTATATTACAGTATTGAGGTAACTGGGAAACCCTCCAGAGGTGACGTGACCCCAGAACAAGCTATTTCATTATATGACTTTGGTGGTTACTTGCTCCACTGCCACCCACTATCAAGCTTAAGTGCCAACGTTGCCTACCATTTTAAGTAAGATGTGACACATTTATAAAATGGAAAACAGGAAGCCCCTTTACTGTACAACTTTATCCCTGAGATCTCCATGCAACAGCAATTACTTCCTATGTTTTAAATAGTATTGAACTTTCCACGCACTAGAGATGTATTTGCCGGTCTGGGTGGTTCTATTTTAAATATCATACAGCTGCCAGCAAATTGGGGCTTTATCATATTATATATTTAGTCCCGTTCCCAATAGCAAAACTTCGATGGACAGACTAAGGTTAAGGTTAGGGCTTAGTCTGCGGCTGGTTTGGTTAGGGTTAGGGCTTAAGAATAGAGGGTTAGGGTTCAAGTGGAAGGTTAGAGTTAGGCTGGGGGACATGGAGGGTTAGTGCTGAAAAAGGGGAAGGTTAGGGTGAGGCTGTGAGAAATGGAGGGTTAGCAAGAAAGTTTGAACCATTAGAATACAAATCTGCCACAATTAAGAATGGAGACTGCAGGCAATTGTACTGATAAACCATACCCCACACAAACATATTAACAGATTCATATTTATTCATTGTTTTATTTACTACTGTATTTAATGTGCTTTTCATTGTTGTTACTTGTCATTAGTCCTGCTTTCTCTCTAGGACCTACATAGAAGTTATATAAGATGAGTATATAACAAATCGTTGAAAGCTACTGTATAAAACTGTACTGATTTATTAATGTCTTTCTTTTACATTCAGGTGATCAATGATGCTATCTGAGCTCAAAGGCCATGATTCCCGCATGCATAGTAGCACATTTACGCAATCAGGGTTAATTTATTTAACATGAAGCAAATTAAACTCCCTGTGTAAGTGGGCATAATGATGTCACTCACCTTTTCCCTTTGGTTCTGGGGTCGTAGGGGGGAGGTCCTCAAAGGTTTTATAAACTGGCTGCTGCTGGAGGGAGCTGCCCTTTTTCATCTGGAAATTGCCCCCCCTCCCCTTCTTTTTATTAGTTATGGTACGATTTAGAGCCGTTTAGTGGGTTAATGAAGTGTGGGCGGAAAGCAAGTTGTTTGTTATTTTCAGTTGTAAAGTTTAGCGCAATTAAGCGGTGTGACTGGTAGCTACTGGGGGGTAACTATCTTTGACACGACTGCTTAAGGTGGAGGTGCCCGAGGTCGTAGACCCGTCTGGGTGGGCGGTCTCGCGTAACACTTAAAGGGGGTGTTTAGCAGAAGGCTGGAGGAGTGCGCTTTGTTGATTTTTCCTTACAAGATGGTTATGATGTTTTATATGCGTCATGTTCAATTATAATTTAGCTTATATATAATATGTTCCGCTTAGGAGCAATTTAATGGCCAATACTAACATTAATTGGTAATGAATAAAATTTATAGAACTCCCAACATCAATGTCTGTATAATTATTATTGTTAAGAAATATTGCATATTTGTTTGTTAAAGGTAACATCATAGCACACATTACACATGGGCAGTTTAAGAGTTAGAGAGAGGCGTGCTAATGCTACCTTGGGGAGTGATTAGTTAGAGGTGGAAGGGGGAGGGATTTAGATTAGCCGGGAGGGTGGGGAGAGGCATTGTCC
The DNA here is from genome assembly GCA_011038615.1 of Limnodynastes dumerilii. NCBI lineage: Eukaryota > Metazoa > Chordata > Amphibia > Anura > Limnodynastidae > Limnodynastes > Limnodynastes dumerilii. The sequence goes on from WWET01001215.1 coordinate 122,428, forward strand.
GTGTATAGCTTCCTTCTTAAGAAGGAAACTACACAGCTAAGATAAGGTAGCCCTATGGCACTCTTTTAGGTCATAAAATACCTAAAAACGGAGAGCGTGTTAGGGGCTGCACGTGTGAGTTGGGTCCGCACCTAACTCACTCTTAAATGTGAATCATGTGAAACACCTGGATCAAAGGCTTCATCATGAAAAAAATCCTCCATATGGATGTGTGTACTCTCTATCTGTTATCCAAGACCGAAACTATGTACATTTCTAGCCAAGACAATTTGTCTCAAGGGTATATTTCTCTTGGGGTAGCCACCATGACCTTAGACCAGAGAAATTTATCAATAAATGAAATAGGTTTAGCTTTAGTAAAGAAAATGTTTACCTCTGGTCTCCTATTAAAGCAACTGGACAACTCTTGACTCTTCATTCTTAAAGATAATGGGGTAGATCCAGAACTTCGTCCGTCTTCCATAGACGGACGTAATTCAATGAACATGGATGGGTAGGAATTGGAGTTAGGGGCTGGCGCTCTAAAGCTGCAGCAGTCAGTTCTCATCAAAGAGGGTCCAACACCTCAGAAATACAGTAATACAAAACAATGATGGGGATCTGAATAGCGCAGCTGGGGGAGAGGGGAAATGAGTAGGTTTAAACTGATAAATTCCCAGTATACTTGTCAGTGGTATTGTGAAGACAATAGTCAATATAATGGAAAATGATAATCACAGAATAAATAAATAAATAAATAAATACATAAATAAAAAGTTGCCAATATTGAAACCACAAAGATGAAGGCTCTGCTGAAATTCCTAAATGAACTATTATACTCTGCTGGTTTTGATACAATACTGAAAAAAATTTACTAATAAAAATACTGATAGACATACATCGGAGATATAAAAGTGAAAATAATTTATTAATGTGCACAACATATAAAATATATAATATCGAAAGATAAATAAATAAAGCGCAACATGTGATGCAAGGGTTAAATCTGAACACACACCCCCACCGGATCGATCGCGTCAATCAACGGGTATTTAACCCCACCTCCCACTCCATTCTCTTCTTGGCTTGAGAAAGGGATCCGGCGATCCCGAAACGCGTAGCCAGCCTCCTCCTACCCACGTGGACCACCGCTACTTCCTCCGACAGACGCCCGCCCTGACAACAGCTCTTCAGGACTGCAGCAGCTCTCTCATCACTACGTGTCCTTCCTGCAGCCGTTGTATCGGGACGCCCGCTGTTTCTACCCTGAAGCTGACCTGCTTCCACCTACATCTAGCGTGTCCAGTTACCCGGGACTGAACACTGCCATAAGGGAAGTACGGTACCCTTCCAGGGGCCGGAGGTCCATGTGACCATTTTTATTAATTGATTGTTCACCCCACTGTACTTATTGTTTCATTTACTTTATTTATTTATCTTTCGATATTATATATTTTATATGTTGTGCACATTAATAAATTATTTTCACTTTTATATCTCCGATGTATGTCTATCAGTATTTTTATTAGTAAATTTTTTTCAGTATTGTATCAAAACCAGCAGAATATAATAGTTCATTTAGGTATTTCAGCAGAGCCTTCATCTTTGTGGTTTCAATATTGGCAACTTTTTATTTATGTATTTATTTATTTATTTATTTATTCTGTGATTATCATTTTCCATTATATTGACTATTGTCTTCACAATACCACTGACAAGTATACTGGGAATTTATCAGTTTAAACCTACTCATTTCCCCTCTCCCCCAGCTGCGCTATTCAGATCCCCATCATTGTTTTGTATCACTGTATTTCTGAGGTGTTGGACCCTCTTTGATGAGAACTGACTGCTGCAGCTTTAGAGCGCCAGCCCCTAACTCCAATTCCTACCCATCCACTTTTATCTGTCCATCACAGGCGTAGGTGCGGCTGCTTATTAATTTTCCCCCTTTCCACTTTCCCCTATATTTGCACTACCACTTTGCCCCTCATATCATTGTCTCAGCATGTTTGCATGGAGAGATGACAGATGCAATAGATTGCAACACATGCTTAGGAAGCAACCTATAGAACCCAGAGAGGAGGATTATCGAAGAATGACCTCTAAATTAGAATACCTCTTGCTAAAAGAAAGCAGAATCTGGTGGGAGATAGCAGGGTTAGAAAAATACCTAGCAGAAAAGATCGTACCTAAGGGTCTTAAAATAGAGAAATTAGCCTCCATTGTGATTAAGAACAACAGTTACCATGAGAAATGGGATAAAATTTTGGATCAATGCTCCTTCTCCCTCATGGAATTAATTATCCATGAAAGGGGAGAAGTTCTGACATTAACAAAAAGAGAAATAGAAGAATTACAAACTAAACTTACCCCCTACACTAATACAGAAGAGTTTAAGGAAATAGAAAAAAGGATCAACATGAGGGTGCAGAAAAATGAGGAGAAAATTATTCAGAGGAAATTTGGTAAATTTAACAGAGATAGAGATCAAATAGAAGAAGAAACCCCCATGGAAATAGAAAGCAGTGGGAATACGAACAATGGAAACAGTTCCCAACGACCACATAATACCAATAAATTTATCCCGCCCCCAATGCATCAGAACAGAGAGACAGCATATTACCCTCACTATCCACCTCCACTCCTACATAGGAAACCCTACTCACAGACGAGATCCCCATACAGAAGACAACCACTAAATAGGAGAACCCCCCCCAGATACATCCCCCATAGAGGCACTCCACATAGAAAAACACCCCCTAGGGACCATAGGGGATATGATAGAGAATATCAGTGGCAAAATTACCAGAGATCTCGTGTACCCAGGACCCCACTCAGGACCCCAGGACCCGCCTACAGGGATAGGAATGAGGATTTTAGAACACCATTTAGACCCCACCCAAGATCAGACACTAGGAGGGATAATTTTCCAATACCGTCACAGAACAGGTATAGTCAATTTTATGATGATAACCTCAGGACTCCTTTTTTGTACAGGGGAGGACACAGACTTCGGTCCCCATAAACCTTTTTCAAAAAAATGTTCCTTCAAGGACTATACACAAAAGAGGGAAAAGAGGTGGAAATAAGAATCAGAGACGAAGGAAATATAAAGCGAACAAATGTAAAAAACATACAATAGACGAAAATAAGGCAACTATCATTCCTAATACTACCTCCATTTTTAACCTTAGTAAACACATTCTCACCCAGGAAGAAAAACAGGTGCTAGAGAAGGGTCTTAAATATGCCCCCACTAACAAATCAAATGATTTTGAACTATTTTTAGATACTCAAAAATTTATCAGAAAGTTAACCTTAAAGAAATTTTTCAATAATCCTCAGAATAATGTTAGTGTTATGACTAGCAATGAGCCCAATATTCCCGACACAAACAAATTTAAAATCAAATCAAAGTTTTTTCCTAAACATAAGAAAGGCCATTATGTGAAAACGTTTGAAAAACTTGTTGTTAAAGACTTTAAAGCCATGTGCACCAATTCTCGAAATAAAACCCCCCACAATTTGTCCAAGAAAGAGAGATTAGCTCTAGAAACGCTAAAAGAAAATGAAGGGATTATCATAAAACCAGCGGATAAAGGGGGGGGGTTAGTCATCATGGATAAAGAAAAATATCAAAAAGAAGTAGAACGCCTTCTGAACGATAAAGATACATACAAAAAACTTAAATCCAACCCGACAAATAGACTCTTATCCCTTTTTAACTCATTTTTAACTAGGTTTTTAGATACTGGTACTATCACCAGTGAAGAGAAAAACTTCCTTTTTAACTCCACACCATCTGTCCCTGTTTTATATATTTTACCCAAGATTCACAAAAACCTTGAAAATCCCCCGGGACGACCTATAGTCGCGGGAACTGATTCCATGACAGCTAACCTTTCCGCTTTCATAGATTTTCATTTACAATCTTTTATGAGCAATATCAATTCCTATCTTAAAGACACCAGGGACGTTTTGTCTTTTAGACCGCATATACGCAATCTACGTATCGAAACGATACGCAGATTACGTACAATAGCTACTACGCATGCGCAGTAGCTATTGTTCATTGAATTACGTCCGTCTATGGAAGACGGACGTAGTTCTGGATCCGGCCCAATGTGTCTTCAATCTACAATCTACATACCTTTATGTCTCCTACTAAGGAACTACAGTTGTTGGATAGATAATGCCTCATTATTAAGAGGAATAAACATTTGCTATATCAATATTTTTACCAAGCATAAAATCATTATTTTCTGACAATCTACTTACTATTTAGTTGTGATTTATTTTACTGGTCATATAGAGTACCAACTTGTCTTCAGAAAACAGTGTTATCAAAGTCTGTTCACTCCTCCAACTCCAATCCTGCATATGAGCTCAAACCAGAGTAACCCCAGATTACATTTTACCTATCACACCATAGGTTTCCTTTGAAATATATGATCTACAATACTGTGCAAAAGTTTTAAGCTGAAACAGAAACAGCTGTGTAGGAGGCTTAAAACTAGGTGAGGAACAGCCAATCTCTGCTACAAAGGTGAGGTTGCGGAAGACCATTTCATGTCACAGATTATACACCATGGCAAGGATGAGCACAGCAAAAAGACAAAGTATCAAGGTCACTCCCGGGCAAAGATTTCAAAACACACTGGGGTTTCAAGATGTGCTGTTCAAGCTTTTTTAAGGAAGCATAAAGAAATGGGCAATAACGAGGATCGTAAATGCAATGGTCGGCCAACGAAACTGATGAAAGACACATCGGGGTAGATCCAGACCTAAGTGCTTGTTACATTTCTTTGTGTAGGGTACAGAAAGAAACGTAAGCTTATTATTAACGTACGCTAGCTTATTTTCTTTGAACTCCCCTAGGCACTCCCCTCGCTCGTACGTACTTTGGCCGTTTTATGCTTCCCAAACCCTACCTTAACTTTTCAAAGCGTAAGTATTAACATACGTAATTAATTCACATACGTAACGGCCTAAACTGTGTGCAAGTGTAGCTAGAAAAACTGATGTTGTTTTGAAGGTCAAGGGAGGTCACACTAAATATTGATTTGATTTAGTTTTCTCTTCTGTTAATTGACTTTGTATTTTGATATTGATTAAATAAACTATTAACACTTCTAATTTTTAAAGCATTCTTACTTTGCAGCATTTTTTCCACACCTGCCTAAAACTTTTGCACAGTACCATCTATATAAATAATAAATAAATACATATTTATTAACAACAAATATTATACCTGCAAGCCACGTAACTTCTCCCCTGGGGAGGCTTAGTGCAGCTGTCTTCATCACTAATAGAAATGTGGTTAGAAGGAGGAGGGGGTACATTCATTTCCTTCACCCACCACTCTGTTTCCTGCAAATCATGTCAGGGTGACACAAAGGAAGTACACATGTATCACTCAGTCCACTCAACAATGACATCGCACCCTTGATCTTCACCAAGGACTCTGCACATTGGAAAGATTTGGATTATATAATCACATGAATTCTTTTTCTTTCTAGTTTACTCGGCACTTCCCTTCTTAAAACCTTGCACAGTAGTATAGCAGATGTATAGTGTAGCTATACAAGTGCAGACACCTTCTTTTGTTACAAAGTTTTGTACTCAACCAGTCTACTAACCATTTTGACTGGTTGACACTATGCTTTAATTTCCCAAAGCCTGCTCATAATGTCAGAAGCTTTATTCAACAGTAAATAGTAATAATTACCCTCCAAATGCTCAGTGCTTTCCATTATGGCCTTTTTCTTGAAGATCCTTGGTTATGGAAGGGAAAAAAAGCATTTGGTGGAAAGCCAGTGGCTCCGTCGTGACATTAATCCAGAACAGAACTGGGAGATCACCTCTGAACTTGGGGATGGGGCATTTGGGAAAGTTTACAAGGTAAATATTGAAATATTAGCTTCAATGGTCTTTACATTTCAGCATAAAACCAAGTTTTAAGCCTTTTATGATGAGGAGCTAGTATGTAATTTCTGCAGTACAGTTGTAGCCATTATGATACATGCTGTTTATAATGAACTCTTGTGAGCTTTACAAGTATTAGGCTGAGTATATAGATGCATATAGCTAGCAATTATCACAGCTTAATGCATAGAAAACAGATAACTTAACACTGTAATGTACCACAACATTATTTTATAATCGGATGCATTATTGCATAGTATGATCCAGCTATTTGACTCACATATATGCACAATGACGGATACTGGCCCAATAATAACCTAAGTAAATCTTAATAGTACAGTCAGTGTGACCAAAGAAGGAGAGTAACATTCAGCCACTAGCTCCTATTGTTTAATGTATACGGCTGAAGGATAATGGTTTAAAATAAAAAAAAATAAGGGGAAGGTGAACAATGACCAATAGACCACCTATGTCTTCAGAAGTCTTTCCTATTCATGAGACTCACTTGGCAACCCTTAAAAAAGAATGGTGCTGAATATAACGTTTAAATATTTATTTTAATCTTTAGGTGCTTCAGCTTATTCATTTATTTTTTTAATCTTTATTGCAAAGAATTCTTATATTTAAAAAAAAACCTCCTAGATTTGCTAGATTTGGGATTGTGTCTAGTGCATTGTTTACTAAAAGTGTTTACTTCAGTCATTTACAAACCTGTTGATGCGCGTTCAATTAAGAGGGAAGCAAATTACATCTGTTACAAGCAGTATGCAAAAGGTTCGTTTTCTAATCATGGTGATGGTGATCATGCTGTTTTTTGCACAACAGTATCCAATCCATTCCCTTATCCTTTCTACTACACCATTTTTTAGGCAAAACTCCCACTCACTTTGCAAATCAGGCTGTTGACATGAACTGGAACAGTCAGGAGGTATGCAAGTACAGTAGGTGAACACACAATCATAAAGACACGCACAGTGCCGTTTCTAGACCTAGCGGAGCCCAGGGCGGAAAAATGTTTTTTGCCCCTCCGCCTCCACAACAAGAAAAAAAGGTATGTATGCATCCAACCATTTATTTCCATCCCCTTGTATGTGCCCAACAGGCGTGGGACGCCACTGCGAACCACCCTTTTTCAAAAGGGCCATTCTCTTCCAGCCAGTTCCGAATTGTCTTTGAATTCGATTGCTTTTGCCTCTGTGAGGAAAAGCAATCGATCCTCGGACCACTGAAGATGGAGCTCCGAATGGTAAGTCTAAATTTTACCCTAACCCTTTCCCTAATCCTTACCCAAAACTCTCCCCTTCCATGACCCTAACTATGAGACTCCCCTCCCAGCAGCCTAACCCTAAGACTCCCCTGCCCATAGCCTAACCCTAAGACTCTTCTTCCCATAGCCTAATCCTAAGACTTCCTACCCCACAGCCTAAGTTTAACCCTCCCCTTCTATAACCCTATAAGACCCCGGAGAGTGTTACTCACATATCTAGCTGCTTCTAATGCAACAGGTCCGGCAGCTTGCGAAAAATGAATGAGTAAGTATGCCGATTGCCATACTTACCCTTTCTAAAAAAAAAAAAAAAAGGCTGTCTTTTTGAAACAGCATTCGCGGTGGCGACTGCCACTGGTGCCCAACTATCTACTTCTGCCCCTTTGTATTTGTGTCCAGACTCCAATTCTGCCACTTGTATGTGTGTCAAGCTTCCATTTCTGGCTTTACGTGTGTGTTCAGCCTCAGATTCTGCCCCTTGCATGTATGCAGCCTCCATTTTTGCTCCTTATATGTGTATAGCCTCCATTTATGCCTCTTATATGTGTCCAGACTTCATTTCTGCCCCTTATTTGTATTTAGCCTCTATTTCTGCCCCTTATATGTGCCCAGCTTCCATTTCTGCCCCTTATTTAAGTCTAGTTTCAATTTCTGCCCCTTATATATATCTATTCTCCATTTCTGTCATTTATGTGTTCAGCCTCCATGTATGCCTCTTATATGTGTCTAGCTTCCATTTCTGCTCCTTATATGTGTCTAGCTTCTATTTCTGCTCCTTATATGTATCCATCTTCCATTTTGTCCCTTATATGTGTCCAGATTCCATTTCTGCCCCTTATATGTGTCCAGCCTCCATTTCTGCACCTTATGTGTGTCCAGCTTTCATTTCTGCCCCTTATATGTGCCCAGCCTCCATTTTTGCCCCTTATATGTGCTCAGCTTACATTTCTTCCGCTTATATGTGTTCAGCTTACATTTCTGCCACTTATACACTTTCTGTCTCCAGTCTGCATTTCTGCACCTTCCATGTAAACAACTTATCTTTTTTTACAACCTTTTCTAAACTGATTTACATTTGCTTACATTTGCTAACAGCATCACTCACATAGACAGTAGTGATCATACAGGGCTCCTGTTTCCAAAAATGATGCTGCTGCATATGTTAGGTCTACAGGTATAACAGTACATTGTCTTTCAACAGATAATATATAAAGTACCTGTGGGGGGTTATATTATAGTTCTGATAATGATACATACTATAAGCATGAGTAGAAGACAGCAAAGGTAAGTCAGTTAAGAATAGTGTTGTATTACATGTGAGTTATAGGCCTTGAGTACGTGTGGGGTATATTATAGGTCTGGGAATGGCATATATGTAGGGTATTTTAGGGGTCTGGCACAGTATAAAGTACATTTTATGGATCTAGGAATAACACATACTATATGTGAGGTATATTAGGAATATAGAAATGGCACATTATATACTGGATATAGTGTGCCATTTCCAATCCATAACAGTATTAAAATATGTGACCTTCCCAAACTCCTAATATACTCAACAAGTGCTTTATATAGTGTGAAATAGTCAAACCCCTAATATACCACAATAGTATTACAAACATTAAAAATCCCACTTTAAAAAACCTGCCCTTACCACTTTTCCCAGCAGAATCCCCCATGCAACTTCATGATGTGACTCTGCCATTTGTTCCCCCATGATCCGTGTGACCCAGAGCTTTTTTGTGAAGAGAAGAGCACAGAAGCAGCAACAGGATCTGCAAAAAGAAAAAGAAGCGTTTTTCTTACAATATTAAATTCTCTCCTCTTGCAAGAAATCAGTTTTCTTTTATTTCTTTTATTAATTAGTTATTAATTATTATTAGTTTATTAGTAATTTATTTTGTAATATATTCCTGCCAGGAAAAATGTCAAATCGGATTTAAAATAACTATAAATTGTGTTAAACATTGTTTATTTTATTATATTTTATTTTATTCAGGTTTTGTTTGCATTAGTCTATCAATTATAAAATTACCACGTGGGAAAATAATATAATAAAAACAGTCACCAATATTGTAATGGCCTATTAAAATATTGTGGCTATTTATCATAATTTTTGTACCTGGGCCCATGACTCGCTAGTTCCACTTCTGATGCTACTAGCAGCCTCCATGCACCCAGGGTACTTATTTATCCTTTGAAACTGCTTCTTCTAGACATGTGCATTAGGTTATCCTCTCTCTTCTTATAGGAACAGAGCAGAATCCTGTGAGGGCAGAATGTCAGATACCATTCATAGTTTTCTATCCGGTGTGGCACTGCCACACACTATATAACAGAATTTCCTTTAGCATATTGGTCAGTGATTATAAATATTACTGGCACAAGATATAAGGGTCTATTTACTTGAAATAAAATTCTTAAATGAATGTTGCTGATCCAGGCTTACTTCTCCTCGCAGCAAACCTTGCAGCTTCGTTCACATAACTTATTAATACTTACCCCTCCGGCAAGGTGTTGCGATGATCTGCAATGTCATTGTAGGACCTTTCATTCAACCAAAGCTTAAATGAAGTCCTGTGTATGCACAGTGACCCTCATTCGGGACTATAAAATTTCAAATCCTGACATGAGAAACACTGCCCACGCTCTGGGTCTTTATGTTGGGACCAGCATCTGTGGGCAGACGCGTCTCCCGGTCAAGTAAGTTTTAACCCTTTACTGTTCTTTTTTTTATTTTTATTTTTTACTTGTTTCTTCCTTTAATATATATTAAAAGAAAAACAAATGTAGCTCTTAACAGCTAATAAGGGGAGAAAAAGGGGGTTATATGGGGATAATGCTGGAATTGTAGCAATAACGCCAGCCTGAGCTGGTGTTATTTTAACACTCAGGGGTATATTTACTAAGGTCGATTTGGGCCAAATCGCCCAAACTCCCGGGAATTTGCCTGTGATTTCCAAATCGCCGAATTCACTAAAGGCAAAGTCCCGGGACTTGAGCTTTTAGCCAAATCAACTTAGCAAACATCGCTGGACAGAAATTGTCCAGATGTTTGCCATACAAAACATACAGATCGTCGGATTCACTAAAGGCGTTACAGTAGGGGCTCTAGTGTTTCTGACGTCATTATTATTATAAAAGACTGCCCCCTAGCGTCCGAATGGCAGTAGGAGCGTCACAGAAGAAGAAGAAGGAGCCTGCGTGCGTGTTAAGAACAGAAGAGGCCAAGGAGCGGAACTGAACACCGGGGATCCCACTTCAATCAACCGGAGGACAGTCTGCAAGCAACTTGAGAAGAATCTAATCATCTAGCATCTCTTCCCAAGAAAGATGACAGCAAACGGTGAGTTACCAAATATTTTATTATTTTTTTACACCACACAATACATTGCAATACATTTAGTATAGGACACGGTGGCCACCAGAGGTAAGGGCACACATTAGGGGGAAATATTAGTCAGGGAAAATGTTTATTTCATAAAGACACTTATAGTAATGTATTCTTGTATGTTTTATGCAGACTGTTTTTTTTTTGTTACACACACCACACACAGCGCAGCATGGTTAGAAGTCTTACCATGCTGACGCTGATATTACTACAAGGCTATGCAATGCTTAGCCTTGTAGTTCTATCAGCGCAGCATGGGTAAGCCTTTTAACCATGCTGCGCTTGGCTTTTGCACACAGAAAAACACATGTCAAATAGATTGACATGTGTTTTTTAGGTTATGTGTGAGGTGCTTTCAATGAAAGCGCTCCACACAGCAGGCAAATTTATTTTCAGTGATTTGCCGTCACACTAAAGGCGATTTAGACAAATCGCCTTTAGTGAATATAACGATTTGTATATGTTATATGGCAAACATCTGGACGATTTCTGTCCAGCGATGTTTGCCTTAACGATTTGGACAAAGGCTCAAGGCCTGGGACTTTGCCTTTAGAGAATACGGTGATTGCATAATCTCCTGCAAAGTCCCGGGAGTTTGGGCGATTTGGAACAAATCGACTTTTGTAAATATACCCCTATGAGACATGTCAAATGTATGGGAATTTAAGGGTCTTGTACAGCAAGTTCTCCTTACCATCCTTCATCTTTGTAACCCTTTCCCACAACAACCCAACTTAATTTTCTGATTGTAGAACTATAGGTAAGGGTCTATAAATGTGCCTTTAACACTGCATGACTGTGTGGTTTTCATAACACTGTGCTCTTTAAATGTGAATATTGCTTTTTATAGAAATATGTTTAAGGTATTTGTTTAAGTAATACAGTAGGCATAAATGTGCCTGGAAATGGAAAAGGACAGGGTTAGGTATAGTTCTTTCTAAGAGTATCCCCTTGGAAACTGGCTTACGAAAAGCTGGCTGTTTGATGCATGTTTATCTTGGGTCCCCTTCTGTGCCAGAATATGTTGGCATTTCTCCTCTTCAATCTAAATGAACACCCTGATGTGAGACCCAACGTACTTTGGTCTCTAGACATTTTAATGAGAGTTTGTTTGTAATATCTTACAATGAGAAGGATGTTTAGTTTGCTGGCAAGCAACTAGCGATGACAAGAGAAGAGTCTCCAGACAGGTTCATGGAGTTACGACTTTATACAGCAATTACTGAACTAAAACAAATATCGTGTGGCCTACAAAATAAGCATTCTCTTCCAGATTTCCTTATCTTATGGTTTTTTAGAATCAGGACATAAAAAAGAAAATTCTGGCAGAGCTGAACATAAGCTTGTTAGGCAGTATGAAAAATAGATACTATTAGCAAGTAAAAATTAACAAGAGACAGAGCTTAGCATTAAGGTTCTAAGAATTAAGTACTCAGATATACCTTTATATTGCTAAAATATAACCAGTAATTTGCATGGCAATAAAGGAGATCTTCACTGGTTACTGAATATCCAAGTAGATTGATCTAGCACTCAAAACAGACTTGCACTATCACAAGCACAGAGGCAGGGCTGCCATCAGACATCATGTTAGCTGGAATCTATTACCTTGTGTATCTGTTCTGTTTCTCTGCTACCTGCAATAAATCTCTACTTTTTATATTTATCAGCTGCAATCCTTGCATCAAACCTCAGGCATTCATAAAAAAAAAAATTAGGGCCCAGGTATTTATAGCAAAATCAGGGCCACTCTTATGTGCCCTATGTTTTTTTAAAAAACGGGGAAGGAAGCTTTAAGATAGGTGCAGATACATGCTTATATATACATGCTTAACCGCACCTTTTTAAAGCTTTCTGACATCTGGACAATGTGATATAATGTCCTGTCTTTGGGTTTACATGATTCCTACTTGGTTTTGATGCTGATGTAAAAATAAAAAAACAGAAACCCCTTTTCTATTTGCTTTGAACAATTCATCAGCATATAATACTTTTTTAGGCATATGACAAGGAAAGTCAGAAACTGGCTGCAGTGAAAGTCCTTGAAATTCCATCTGAAGATGCTTTGGAGGATTATGTGGCTGAAATTAATATTCTGGGACAATGTCAGCATCCCTACATCCTAAAACTCCTAGAGGCAGATTACTGGGACAGACAACTCTGGGTAAGACGGAAGGACAATTTATTAATCATAGACCAGTACTTAGATATGTGGTATCACAGGACATAGAGTGCGTGGTCCACACCTAGGGCTAATAAATCAGTTCCATAGTAGTAGCACAGAGCACAAAGACTAACAACAAAGGGGATATGGTTAAGCGGTTACACTCTCTGGTACGAAGAGTCTTATTGCCGAAAATGGGACTTCCGAAAGTTTATTTTCGAAAGTCCCATTTTCGAATACTTTTATTGCTTTCTACTTTTTTTTTGTGAATGGGTGAGTTTGCCGTTCGGCATACTTTACCCATTCACTTTCGCAATTACCGTTATCCTTCCGGCGTCTGCGATATCCCTCTGCAGCACCTCCGTTGCTTCTATCGCTGGACCAGGAACAGGTGAGTAAACTATCTTTGCGGGTTAGGGTTAGGATTAGGCTTAGGGTCAGGCTGCAGGGGAGGGAAGGTTAGGGTCAGGCTGCAGGGGAGGGAGGGATAGGGTCAGGCTGCGGTAGATGGAGGGTTAGGGTCAGGCTGCAGGGGAGGGAGGGTTAGGATCAGGCTGCCAGGAAAGGAGAGTTAGGGTAGTGAGAGGGTAGAGTTAGGATTAGAATTAGGGAAGGGACTATTTTTACTTACCATTTAGCTGAACTGAGCTTTTGGTGCTCCGTGGATCGATTGCTATGCCTCATCGAGGCATAGCAATCAAGTCTGATTTTTCAAAAATCAGACTTTCTAAGTGGGGACCCACACCCATGGTTAAGTACAGATGCGTACTATAATTCATCTTAGGGTTAGGCCAAGGCTTAGGCTGCAGTTAGGGTTAGGCTGTGATTAGGTTTAGGGTAAGACTTTAGTTAGGGTTAGGCTGCAGTAATGATTAGTGTTAATGTAGGTTTTTTAAGTGTCGGCAACAGTACAGTCAGTATAATAACACTATCGTCCTTGGTGTTTTTTTATTTGTATGGACATTCATACACTGTCTTACTAATGTTGAGTGTATGAATGTTGATCAAATCACATTCTAACTTACATACCACATCTCCAATAAAGGCTACAAGGGGGACATCAAGTAATAAAATAGAAGGAGCTGCATATAGGACTGACAGCAGGGGTTACAATGGAAACATTGGATTGCAATACTGGTAGCAGGGGACATAGGAGCAGGGGGCAGGAGAATTTACCATGAAAGGATTGTCATGCAGTCAGTAAACACAAGACCAGTCACCGGGTAATAAACAACAGACAGCATTGGCTGGTACATGCATAATGCTTTTCTCTTTCTTAGATTGTGCTGGAGTTCTGTTCTGGAGGAGCACTTGATGGTGTTATGATAGGTTAGTAAATTGTTTGTGAGTTACAACACTACAATGAGTGTCTGTGTGATCACTAATATGTAATATCTTTCCAAACACTCAGAGCTGGGACACAGCCTTGCTGAATGCCAGATCAGTGTAGTCTGTTTGCAGACCCTCCTTGGTCTCCAGTACTTGCACTCACACAAAATCATCCACAGGGACCTGAAGGCTGGGAACATCTTGCTCACACAACATGGAGACATCCGTCTGGGTGAGTGTTGCCAGGATAAACAATTGTCTCTCATTCCTTCAGGGAACTTTTAATGTGTTTGCATATCCTTACACCACAAAAGAAGATGACTTCTACTGACCTATGGATAGTATAATGTGATGAATGATCATTCTGATTCTGAAGGTGCTGATACTTTATATAATGATCTTTAATAACAGATGTAACTATATCATTTTATGTCCTTCAATAGTGAGTTTCATGAGAACTTTCTTTAAGAACTAAATATTTTAACCACTTCTAAAATATATTTATATCTTATAAATGTCATTTATAGTATAATGCCCAACAACCTCATCTCTGCAATTAATAACTATAGACCAGATTCAGACCCTGCACGCTTTCATACATGCGGGGGTCTGTAACTACGAATAGAAGAGAGGCGTAAACTCCCTTGTCATTCCCCTTTCTCATGCAGTGTTATGGGCACTTCCGTGTTCATAACCCAACCTCATCTTTACTGCACAGATCTGTGTTAGAGCAGTTAGAGCAGATAGGCAGGGGGAGGGAGGGTAATGAGGCTGGAAGGGCGGCGATAACGCTCCCATCCCAGCGTATTTACACTCCCTTACGCCAGCTGAAGTTAGGGTAGCCTTCAGTCGGTGTAAGGTAGTGTAAATACGATTGGGCAGGGGGAGTGTCAGGGGGAGTCCCACGATGTAACTCTGAGCGTTAGTACACTCAGCGCTACATCGTAGGTCTGGATCAGCCCCATAAGGTGTCTAAAGGTGGCACTTGTGGGGTCAGCAATTTCCAATGGCAGGACAGTACAAGGGGGGACACCTGTACCAGGCCCACTGTGATCTGTTTCCCAGAAGAGCAGCAAATGTGACATCATGACAAAGTGGACAGTCATTAATAATGGGTCTGGGGACATCCTTACACCTAACTATGGCCCTGTGTGCTCTAGAAATCACATGTTGGCCAGTACATTTAGGCCAACTAGCTATTATTTCTGTTTAGCTGTTTTGGGCAATTCCTTGCATTGTCGTCCTTATCCTCTTCATTCATTTCAGTTCCTTCTGACAGCAGTCTAACAGGAAATTCATGAATATACATGGAGTTTGACCATATATGACTGCTGGAAATTATTAAGAAAACGAGTGGGTGTTTTTTTAAGACATTTACAACCTTTGACTGATATATGTATTTACTTTATTAAAAGCAAAGTACAAACCAGTTTGTGTAGTGGTAGCCTACAGCCCAATGAGATCTGTCCTTCAGATAGAGAAGAAAACTAGTGGGAGGACTTTTAGTAGACCAGGTATTGTCACATGTGCAGCAATGTGCTGGAGAAATGTTTAAGTTATGTTAGTGAGTCTAAGGGGTTCAATCTTGCCTGTTGTGTGTTTTGGCATGCACTGAGGATGATGGAGAACAGCTACTTGCAAGTAGTTGGTCAGCGTTGCCAATAGACAGGTCTATACACTGGAGGAAGTTTGTGTCCATGCCAGTGCTGAGACGCCACCCATTAGACAGAATGCAGATGTCAGTCCGGCCAGCCCTAATATATCTGTATCATTGGTGAAATGCTTGGCAAATAGAAAATCATTATTGGAAACGGGTACTTACTTCAACCTGCTCACAATAACGACAAAGGCTGTGGCAGTTGCGGTGGGTATAAAGTAAGGGTTAGGCCTTAAGGGAAAGGTTAGGGTTAGGCTGTGGGAAACGGAGAGTTAGGGAAGGGTTAAGATTAGGGTTAGCATAAAGATCTTACCTTCCATTAGACACATTTTCGCGACTCCATGAGTACACCAGCACCGACACTTTTTAAAATGGAGACTGACGGAAATTGGCAGCAGTCACCATTCAGCTGCTGTATGATGGCCTGTCGGAAAACAGATCACTGTGCTAGCAAACCGCACCCCGGACTGACATAGGTAGACGATTTTTTCCAGTTAGGAACAATTACAACCAGAGATGTTCTTCCTTTATACAGCAGACAGTGAACTATTTGTATAGACCTGAAACTCTGCATGGCTGCGTGTGCTCACCTTATGCCAAACAATATATATTAATATGCCAGCAAGAAAATGGCAAATTTATGGTAAATTATACATTAGTATATCACATACTTGTGCTTCACCATGGTAATGGGATTTAAGTGATTACCAACAAATATGTTTGTATGTGCTAATGTCAATTGACTTGATTTTTGTGTCAGCGGATTTTGGTGTCTCAGCGGTGAACAGTCAGACCATACAGCGCCGGAGCTCTTTTATCGGAACTCCTTATTGGTAAGTTCTAAACAATATTATACAAAATTCTTGTATCCAAAAAGCGGTTACAGGCACCAGTCAGATGATTGTAATATGGCATCATAAAGTCAACTGTTTCAATGCCAACAGAAATAATTATAATGTCGAAAGGATTCCAGTTCAACATACACTATATGGACAAAAGGGTTCAGACACTTGACCATTACACCAACAGGGACTGTAATGACATTCGGCCTGATTCACACTTAAGAAGCAGAAGCAGAAGCAGAAACTGTTTGGCCGAAATGACGCATGATAGCGTACGTGCGGTCTTAAAAGATGGCACGCTGTAGTTTCTGTAGAAACAGGCAGCGTTATGCCGCCTCGGGGCATTTTTAGGAAGAAGTGGGAGGGGGAGGTATTTAGATTAGCTGGGGAGGGTGGGGGGAGGCAATGTCCGTACAGTATCATAAGGTACCTAAAAACGGTGGGCGGGTTGGGGGCTGGAAGTGAGTTAGGTGCGCATCTGCCCACACCTAACTCACACTTAAGTGTGAATCAGGTCCATTGTATTCAATTACATATATTTTATATGGGGTTGGTCCCCCTTATTGCAGCTGTAACAGCTTCCACTCTTCTTGAAAGTTTTTGCACAAGATTTTGGAGTGTTTCTGTGGGAATCTGTGCCCATTTATTCTGTAGAGCATTTATGAGGTCAGGCACTGATAATTGACAAGAAAGTCTGACTCTCAGTCTTGTTCCAGTTGATCCCAGTTGTGCTTGATGGGGTTAAGGTCAGGGTTCTGTGTGGGCCAGTCAAGTTCTTCCACACCAACCCATGTCTTCATAGTCCTTGCTTTGTGCACTGGGGCACAGTCATGTTGGAATAGAATAGGGCCTTCCCCAAACGGTTGCCACAAAGTTGGAAGCATAGCACATAGACTTGGTATTCTGAAGCATTAAGATTGCTCATCACTGGAGATAAGGGACCTAAACCAAACCCTGAAAAACAGCCCCATACCATTCCCCTCCTCCACCAAACTTCACAGTTGGCATAATGCAGTCAGAAAGGTAACTTTCTCTGGAATATTGGCTTTTTCGCACCATGCGCTATAAGATTTGTTGACTCCACTCTGTGGTTTTACGTGTTCTTCCGCTTCATGGCTGAGTTGCTGGTGTTCCTAAACGCTTCCACTTTCTTACTTCCATGTCACTTACAGTTGACTGTGG
>WWET01001215.1:150650-166175 GCA_011038615.1 Limnodynastes dumerilii
AAAAAAGCCAAAAAATAAATCAGAAAAAGGGGAGTGGCTTCATGATGCTGGGTTTATAGGGGCGTGGCATGAGTAAGCATGAGGAATCCCACCACAGAGCTGGAAACGATAGATAGATAGATAGATAGATAGATAGATAGATAGATAGATAGATAGATAGATAACACTATACTATGTATTATAGGTCTGGGAATTGCACATACTATAATATAATGGGATATATTATGGGGACGGGTATTGCACATACTATAATATAAATAGGATATAATAGGGGTCTGGAAATGCTGTATACTATATATAGTGTGCCATTCCCAAAGCCTATATATATTGAATATATTATAGTATGTACCATAACTAGACACCTAATATAATGCCACATGTACTTTATGTAATGTGTCTTGTGTATTACACAAATTGGAAACCCCCCTTTAGAAATCCTGTGTTTTCCGCTGACAGCTATGCAGTATTCGAGTTCTATGTGAATAATAAAGTATTTTCCCTGAATGCAAAATATTTCAAATGAAATAGCCCCCTTTACATTGCAGAATGGTTTAGCCAAGCTGTACACTTGTTTTGCCCTTACTCCCAAACTCTGGATCAGCTCTTTGCTCTCTTTTTTAGGATAAAAACCAAACAAGCAAAGATAAACAAACAAGCAAAAATAAACAAACAAGCAAAAAAAAAAATGCAGCAATGTAAAGTCCAAAGGATATGACCTCGGGTCACTCCAGCGTCATTCAGTGAGGGGGAGGCGCTGCTGCACTCTGCATCTGCCTGTCACACAGGCAGAGCAGAGGTGAATGTACGCCGCTGTTAGGCTCTGTAAGGCACTCTCCTCAGAGTGATGAGAGTACCTTACATTGTTTTACAGCGGCGTCCATGTCAGTGCTGGCATGTAGGGAGCGGGGGGATAAGCGCCTATCCAGCATGGCGCCTTGATGCACCTCATCCCCCAGCGGAGCGGTTGGCGTCGGCCCTGGTTCCAATGACCTGATTTCAGACAGTTTACATGTTGGCACTAAAATGCCGGCAGCATTTACAGATCAACAAATAGACACGACAGGTATCTGAATATTGCTCCAAACACTAACCATGGAAGGTAAATGTCGGGTTGTTGAAATTTTGGCGTTATACGCATGCTGAAATACATTTTTTACTAAACTTGATTTCCATCTAAAATGACACAGCCGACATTAAGCTTTATCACTATTGAAATTGCAATTACCAGGACAGCAACTACTTCCCTTTTATGAGTGTATCTATGGGCTGGATCCAGACTTAAGAAGGAGCTTGAAATTAAGGACCTGATTCACACTTAAGAATCTTCTTAAAATAAGAACTTAAAGTCACTCCTGGGCAAAACCATGTTGATTGCAGGGGAGTCATATTTCATCTGTTGCAAACAGTATTAGAGTTGAGAGGTGATGTTTCCTATCCCAAGTCTAAATAACAGTGTGATAGTAAAGCTGGTCAGTATCTCTGTGCAGTAAGCAATTCAAAGATATATCCCTGCATGCAAAGAATGCAACTAACTTGACTACCCCCGAAAACAACATGGTTTTGCCCTGGAGTGAGTTTAAGTTCTTATTTTAAGAAGATGAAGTGTGAATCGGGTCCTAAGAGAGGAAAATTACACCTTGGCTAAACCATGTTGATTTGAGGGGGAGTCAAGTTAACTGTATTCTTTGCATGCAGTCAAGTTAACTGTATTCTTTGCATGCAGGGATATATATATGAATTGTTTACTGCACACAGATACTGATCAGCTTTACTTTTACACTGTTATTTGGACTTGGGATAGGAAACATCACCTCTCAACTCTAATACTATTTGCAACAAATGAAATGTGACTCCCCTGAAATCAACATGGTTTAGCCCAGGAGTAACTTTCCTCTCTTAAATTGAAGCTCCTTCTTAAGTCTGGATCCAGCCCTGTGTCATTATTCCTTTGTTCATATTACAGTGGGAAGAGACACACTTGGATCAAAACAACAGTATATCTGAAGACAACGGGCGGACGATACGTGTTACCCGGAGGTTCGTGGTGAACGGAAAGGAGGTAAAAGTATCTTCTTGCAAACGCAAAGCTGATGCGCCATCCACAGAAATGACAGAACGTTCCGTTAGGTGAGCATGTCACTGTATATGTGGACCTTCCTATATATATGTAATACTATGAGTGTTTACCCTGAACAATTTGTCATCGTACATCATGGGCCTGATTCACACTTAAGAAGCTTCGGCTTTTTAAGTGTATATGTGTCTGAAATGGCCTACTGCACATGCGTGGTAGGTAATTTACGCTATCTACGTAGCCGATCGCATGCAGCGATATCCGTAGAAAGATGCGGCATTATGCCTCGGGGTGTTTTAGGCAGAAGTGGGAGAGGGGAGGTATTTATATTAGCTGGCGAGGGCGGGAGGGGGAGGTGAGAGATAAGGTAGCCCTATGGCACTAGTAAGTGTCATAAGGTACCTAAAAATGGGGGGCGGGTTGGGGACTGGATGAATGAGTTAGGTGTGGATCTGCCCGCACCTAACTCACTCTTAAGTGTGAATCAGTCCCATATGCTCAATCCAGGTGCTACAATTTTACTGGAAGACTAAGACAAAACAATCAAATTCCTCTGCAGTCTAAAAGGTGTTACCCCCCTCTGTTTCATGTAATATAAGTATAGCCATTATTACTGACATAGTTTATACTGTGTATATTTGTATACTGTATATGTCACAGATCAGGTTATGGACAGGTACACTCCTCCAATCATATGTGTAACGGATGTTTCTGCACTTTATTCTACAGATAGAATGGTATAGTGTGTTACTGGTAATGGCAGTGTTGCTGGACATTCTCTATCCTGTGTGTATGTTACAGATAGAATAGTATAGCAGCCATATCTACCTGCATGGTTGTGGTCTGTGCAATACTCTGATTATTGGGATAAGTAGGTGCTCCTCTGGACTGAAGCACCACTGGGAGGAGTATTTTTTAGGTATTTTTTTATTTTGTAATTGTCAGGGAAAGCACCTGTCTATTAACTATATTATTGTGATTTACTAATTTGAATATGAAGATATATGTTCGACCACAGAATCTAAATAATGTGTTATAAATTCCAAGTTTGGATGTCTGTGTGGACTGCAATTTGTAAAGCATAATTATGGGGGATTGAGGGAGCATAATGCCTCTGATTGTCTTGTTTCTGACAACATTGTGCACAGGTATAAAAGCTTATTCCTGTAATGACATAAATGGTATTTTATGACATAAGTCACATGACTTCAGTTTTACACCTCAAAACTATATATATTTAAATGTCATCTGTTATACACCTCAGTGTTGCACTTTGGAATAGACCCACAATTCTAGGCTGACTAAACAATGTAATAAAATAAGCCATTATCAAGTTTTCATAAACACATGTAAACTATGCAGTAATATTGGTATCAAAAGTTTTGTTTTGTTTGTTTTTACTAAAAAGGATGGTAATAAGTTCATAGGAGGTTGAGCAGAGTTGTGATGTTTACAGTTTTGCACAGTGTGTAAGGTAATAATGTACTCTGGGCAACCCCCCCCAGGCACACTAATTATATTCCATATTGTTATGAGACATGTGTAGGTGACAGGGTGCACATTAAAGCCACCTACACACTGTGAAGTCAGAGACTGAATCAATATTAATGAGAATGCAGTCGACAAATTCTCTAGCAACAGTTGACATCACTGAGGCACAAGGCAGCAACTAATGTCACTGGCTCCCAGGAAACTGATGTAGGCTGAAAAATCATGAAAATTGGGTTTACTCCAGAAAATGGATGCCTCCACTATGTGTAGGCAATGAGAACCCTTTAATTACGTATTGATCTAGCAACCTGTAGCTGCACTGCTATTATATAATAGCAACTCCCAGTATGCATTGCTAGTCTGTGGCATCTATAGATGACTTGCCAGTAGCATCTTAAACCAGCACATGAAGTGATTTATTTAATGTATTCTGCAGGCGCCAGGAGCTACAGCAGCTGAGACTGTTGCAGAAGGAAGAGATGAAAGCACAGAGCCAGCTGGAGCAGAGGATGCAAAGAGAAAGGGAGCTCATGTTCCGACACATTGAACAGGAGATCATAGTAAGAGGGGGTCACGATATATGGCTGTACTGCAATCTGTTGATGATGTATATGCATGCTCTTAGCTGTTTCTCAATAGGGTGTTGTGGGGGAATGACGGCTACCGCTTGCAGGAATAAAAAGCATTATATTTATTGACACATCTGTTTGATTGAGGAAAATAGAGCTTTGTAATCGGACGGTCCTTTGTTTGTTTTGACACATAAAATGTCAGTGGTGAATTGTTCTGCATCTATTGTTACAGTGCTGACAGACTTTTAATGTCTGGCCTGCAAGGTATTCAGGAATCGTGATGTTTGTGTTCTCTCAGGGAAAGAAGCAGTACTATGAGCGAGAGATTGAGGCCCTGGAGAGACAGATGGAGCAGGCACGGGCTCGGAGGGAGCAAGAGCACACTAATCGCCTGCGGCAAGATGCGCTACGGCTCAAGGCTCAGCATCAGAAAGAGAGGAACAAGAAGAAAGCAGAGTTGAAGGACAAATGGCAGGAGGTGAGATTTATTTAAAGTCATGCATTGTTTATAGTGTAACTGTTAGAAAAATGTACATAGTGAAATATGTTCATTATATTAGAATGATATAAACTGTAAATATAAATGTAAGCAAATCTGAAAGGTACCACAGAGACCATTGCAAAAACAAACAAACAAAATCAGAGGTGCAATAGTGCTGCCCCCTCTCTATGGGATTTCTAAAAGTATAAAGCAAACTATACTCTACACGTTACATGAGGAGCTCAGGCAGAGTGGACCACGTCTAGAAGAGCGTGTAGCGGACCCACATTGTACCCACACATCTGAGCGAGTGCTTGAGTAACCACTCATATAGTCTTCCGACAGCAGGGCCCTAACATAACAATTTTGATCGATTTGCACTTAAAATGGCGATGGATTGAAAGTCTGGAATGGACAGTCATACGAATCCCTATCTAAGGTGCACATTGTAATCCTAATCCCCACTCATCTGCAAGCACAAGGAAGCGGTCAATAAGCGGAGAGCTGGGTTGAGTAGATTAAGCTTTGATCGAGTCACTCTTGCTGGAAGAAGGGCCCATTTTAGATAATGATCTAATGTACCACTGTCTACTGCTTTTTTTTATAGTGAAAACTTTAATTCTGTACCAAGTACCATGTCTAATAGTGTTATTGCGACATGGTACCTGTTATGATTACAGTTAGGCTACAGAGGGGAGGGTTAGGTTGCAGAAAAGGAATGTTAGGGATAAAAAATAACTTACCTTTCGCTGTTGCACTTATCGGAGACCGTGCCATTGCGGGAGCCATGTCTTCTAAGGGCAGACTGACGAAAACTGATGACAGTCAGAACTTCATCGCACCAAAGTGATCTTTTGGAAGATCACCTGCATGTGTATGTTCCCATTCGACCACACAAAAACGCCCAGTTGTCAGAAATCTGCATCCAATCTTATATAATGTCCTAAGGTATCAGATTGTTGTCATCAGCTGGGACATTGTACAGTATGTGGCCAGCATAGTGGAGTTTGTCTGTTGGTGAGAGATGTTTCATATCTGCCGGGAACTTAAATATTTTAACATGTGCACATAGGCAGCCAGGGAGATTTCTGCCATGAGCAAAGTGTGGAGGGAAACAAGGGATTAGGAAAGTGGATGATAATGTAGAAACATATATAACGTTTATGGTTCAGATCCAGACTTCCTACAAGGGGGTGTTTTCTCATCACTAGAAGAGGAAATCACTCTTTTGGAAAGAGACGCATGCACAGGACGGATCTGGATTTTCTGGATCTAGAATTCCATACTGCTTTAAAATCTGATGGCGGCGGGACATTTCCTAGCACAAAGTATTGAGATGACTTATACTGAGTATTTCTTCTCTCCTCAGGAGAAATTTCTCTTAAAGCAACAGCAGGAGCTGAACTCAACTTTGCAGAAAGTGGTAAATGAACACAAGAAAAAGGTGCTTAGTATTGAGAGGGAAAATCTCTGCAAAATGCACAGCCTAAAAAGAGGTAAGCAGAAGCCAGTGGCCAATGTTACTTTTTTTATGCAGGAAATAAATATTGCTTTTATTTACTTTTTAACTGGTGTTTGGTTTCAGTAACTTTTATTTAAGAACAAAAAGAAATTCTAAACAACGGTAAACTTTAAAATTGACTAAAACTGTATGTAACTCATAGTTGCCGACTCCTGAAATTCGGACAGTTCACCCGGTATCCCGGGAAAGCGGGAAAATCTCCCGCAAGGGACGTGAGGCTCGTGGTTTCCATAATACCACGGCCTCAAGTCCTGTCCCCCTGCCTGGCAACACTAGTTTACTAGTGTTGCTAGGGACAGGGACTTGATGACGCAAATTGTGTCATCAAGCCCCACCCCCATCCCTATAAAAACCCCGAAAAGGGTAATTGATCATCAAGAGGTGGGGCTTAATGGTGCAATTTGCATAAATCGTACTGTTAAGCCCCACCCCCTGTATGCATCTATGGCTTTTAAAAGTCGGCAACCCTGAGGTAACAGTAACCCTGCACAAAAAGTGTTTTGTATTGTAGTTGGACAGCTATTATATACTTTGAAATTTATATGATCTACAAACATACCTTTATATGAACTAGCTAATGATATATATAACTCAGAATTACTTATCTAAGGTTCCAAAAATAACTGTCAGTTTAGGGGAATTTTCTTCTATGTACTGTGGATATCCTGTCTGCAAGGGTATTGAAGATGACATTGGGTATGTTTATTTATTTAAAGTTAGTTAAAAGGGTAATTTAATTAAAGGTACAACCTAAGCAATGAACAGCATTTGGGAATACATCTGTTACAGTGTTCTTACACAGAGTTCTAGATGGTTACAGTGGGTCGGATTCAGAGTTCCTAACGTCAACCGAATTTCACAAGCTGCCTGCGGAAGTTGGGTGACTTTCTGGAAGCGCGCATGCACATGCCAGATGTTACGATTTGGATCTCCAAGCACGCAGAACTTAGTTTTGTACTCCTGGAGATCTGTCCGATAGGACGGCCCGGGGTGCATTCTCCGTAAAGAAATTCTATTTCCGAAATACAGACAAAATCTCATTTTCGGCTGTCTGTGTTTCAAAAATATCACAAATTAGAAGATTTTATTAATGAAATTATTTTTCGGCAACTTAACCATTCATTATTTCCAAAACCTGTGCCCGACGCAGACTGTCGCCACACTGGACAGGTTACTGTATAAGGGGATTCTTAGGGTTAGGTTATGGGAAGAGAAGTCTTAAGGTTAAGCTGCAGGGAGGGGAGTCTTAGGATCAGGCTGCAAGGAAGGAAGTCTTAATATCAGGCTGCAGGGAAGGGAGTCTTAGGATCAGGTTGCAAGGAAGGAAGTCTTAATATCAGGCTGCAGGGAAGGGAGTCTTAGGGTCAGTATGAGGGGAGGGGAGTCTTAAGGTCAGGCTGCATGAAGGGAGTCTTTGGGTTAGTTTGGGGGGAAGGGAGTCTTAGGATCAGGCTTCGGCGAAGGGAATCTTATGGTCAGGCTGCAGGAAAGGAAGTCTTAGGGTTTAGGCTGTGGGGAAGGAAGTCTAAGGGTCAGGCTGCAGGAAAGGGAATCTTAGGGTCAGGATGAGGGGAGGGGAGTCTTAAGGTCAGGCTGCATGAAGGGAGTCTTTGGGTTAGTTTGCGGGGAAGGGAGTCTTAGGATCAGGTTGCGGCGAAGGGAATCTTATGGTCAGGCTGCGGGGAGGGGAGTCTAAGGGTTAGATTGTGGGGAAGGGAAACTTAGGGTCAGCCTGCAGAGAAGGGAGTCTTAGGATCAGGCTGCAGGAAAGGGAGGCTTAGGGTCAGGCTAAGGGTAGAGGAGTCTTAGGGTCAGGCTGCAGGGATGGGTGCCTTAGGGTTAGGCTGCGGGGAGGGGAGTCTTAGGGTTTAGGCTGTGGGGAAGGAAGTTTTAGTATTAGGCTGCGGTGAAGGGAGTCTTGGGGTCAGAATGAGGGGAGGGGAGTCTTAGGGTCAGGCTAAGGGGAGTCTTAGGGTTAGGCTGCAGGGAAGGGTGTCTTAGGGTTTAGGCTGTGGGGAAGGGAGACTTAGGGTTTAGGCTGTGGGGAAGGGAGTCTTAGGGTTTAGGCTGTGGGGAAGGGAGTCTTGGGATCAAGCTGCTGGGAAGGGAGTCTTAGGGTCAGGCTTAGGGTTAGGGTGCAGGGAAGGGTGTCTTAGGGTTTAGGGTGTGGGGAAGGGAGTCTTAGGGTTTAGGCTGTGGGGAAGGGAGTCTTAGGGTTTAGGCTGTGGGGAAGGGAGTTTTAGGATCAGGCTGCGGGGAAGGGAGTCTTAGGGTCAGGCTAAGGGTTAGGCTGCAGAGAAGGGTGTCTTAGGGTTTAGGCTGTGGGGAAGGGAGTCTTAGGATTAGGCTGCGGTTAAGGGAGTCTTAGGATCAGGCTGTGGG
This sequence comes from Limnodynastes dumerilii, assembly GCA_011038615.1. NCBI lineage: Eukaryota > Metazoa > Chordata > Amphibia > Anura > Limnodynastidae > Limnodynastes > Limnodynastes dumerilii. The sequence goes on from WWET01001215.1 coordinate 159,173, forward strand.
AAGGGAATCTTAGGGTCAGGTTGCAGGGAATGGAGTTTTAGGGTCAGGCTGTGGGAAAGGGAGTCTTAGGGTCGGGCTACGGGTAAGGGGGGGTTAGGATGAGGATTAGGATAAGGGTTAGAGTTAGATAAATACTTTACACTCACTGCTGCAAATTCATGCTGGGGATGTTTAATTGCTGCTCCTCGGTGGAGCAGAAGCAATCGATTTCAGAGGCAGTTCAAAACTGGCCGATAGAAAACGTTCCTTTCACAAACGGGCCATTTTGACCGCTGACCCACACCCAGGCGGCCCATCCCCCCCCGCCTGCCTAAAGGTGGGCAGGAGAGCATTTAAATTTTACATTAGGTGTAGGTTTAATTACTTTTGTGTAGATCAGCGGTTGTACGGACTGCTGAATCCACACAGGAGACTTAAGGTAGGGTTATAACAGTGTAAGTGCTGTCATAACTGCACAAGAGAAGGGAGCTCACGCTCCTCTTCTGTGTGGAATGCCACATTTTTATGAAATATGATAGATATATTATATTGTGTAATGTTATTTTGGTTCTAGCTTTATAGTTATTATCATCTGTGATTCTTTTCATCTGATAAGAGAGGTGCTGTCATAGCTGACACTTCATTGTTGTGTTTTCCTGGCAGCTCGTGAGTCTGTAATTCTGAGACTGGAAGAGCGCCATCTGCAGGAGAAATATCAGCTTTTCCGACACCAACTGGTTGAACAATACGCTCTGCAAAAACACCAGCTACGCAAGAGACATGAGAAGGTGAGACCAAGAGGGAGTCAGAACTCCACACTTACATTTCCCAAATATATTTGTTTATCGTTTCCATTCCATTCTTTTCAACTGAATGTGTCATCAGCAATATTTGTTTTGATAAAATAATGGGTACCATGTTATGGAGGACACAACACGTCTGACTAATTGATGCCATCACTAGGAAATGGAGCGACTCAAGCACTATCAAGGCATCTTACTGGATGAGTTGAAGAGTCAGCAGCTGCAAGAGCGAGTTCGGAGTCAGAAATCCCAGCGTGGAGAGGCTAGGAAGCGCCAAGCCTTGTTCAAAGACAGGCTGAAGAGCCAAGGTCTGAGCGCATCAGAACAGAAGGAGAGAAGCAAACAAGTAAGTATTATAGAGTTATCTCTACTTGTGCAGATTTAGGGGCAGGATCAAGTCTGCCTGATGGTGTAGTGTATGCATATTCAAACCAAATGCGCACACAAGTGGGACGATTCAGACATCAACACAATATACTGCTGCAAACACCTGTTTTCAGTGAGGTGTTTTCCATGGGGAGAACGAATGTAGTCAATGTTCAAGTAAGGGCATGTCCCTATTATTGAGCCTATATGGGAAAGTACGTGCATTGTGCTTGACTGTTGTGAGGATGCATTCTTTTCTACCTTCAAGTATGGATCAGGTCCTCAGTGTGTATAGCGTGTAAGTCTCCAGGCAGGACCTTCTTACCTTCCAGTATGGATCAGGTCCTCAGTGTGTATAGAGTGTAAGTCTCCAGGCCGGGCCTTCTTACCTTCCAGTATGGATCAGGTCCTCAGTGTGTATAGAGTGTAATTCAGCGGGCCGGGCCTTCTTACCTTCCAGTATGGGTCAGGCCCTCAGTGTGTATAGAGTGTAAGTCTCCAGGCCGGGCCTTCTTACCTTCCAGTATGGGTCAGGCCCTCAGTGTGTATAGAGTGTAAGTCAGCAGGCTGGGCCTTCTTACCTTCCAGTATGGATCAGGTCCTCAGTGTGTATAGAGTGTAAGTCAGCAGGCCGGGCCTTCTTACCTTCCAGTATGGGTCAGGCCCTCAGTGTGTTAGGGGAAGGGGTAGATTTTTGCACTCCTGGTAGTTACAGAACCCTTTCCCTAATAATTAGGAGACACAGGCATGGACATTAAAAGTAGGTAACTATAAGAAAATATGCTATATTCTTTTGTATTATATTTAAAATAAAAGGCAAAGGGTAAGAAATAAGCTACAAACATGAAAATAAAACATAAAAACATCACGGAAGCTCATGGTGAAAGCCAGAACTTCTGCACCCACCACGTGGTAAATGTGTCTATAACAAAATAATAAGACTACATAATTGCTCAGTCAAAGCTTGTTTGGGGATCTATTTAGTAAGATTTGTGTATTGGACGAGAACCATTTATTTGGTTTAGCTGAAATATAAAAACACCTGCTGTGCAGATAGAAGACTTTAGGCCGGATCCAGACCTATGTTCCCTTTACGTTTCATCGCGTAGCGCAGAGGTTCCCAAACTTTCTCAGTTCGAGGCACCCTTAGGGTCTCCATATTTTTTCAAGGCTCCCCTAAGACAAACATAGAATAGAATAGAACAGAATGGAAACATTCCACGGCACCCCGGTGAGAGCGTTGCGGCACCCCAGGGAGCTGCGGCGCACAGTTTGGGAACCACTGGCGTAGTGTATTTACGCTGTCGTATTTATTATGCGCTCCCCTAAGCACCCCCTCGGTCATACGTACTTTGGCCGTTTTACGCTTTCCAAACCCTGCCTTAACTTTTCCAAGCGTAACTCCTGTCAACCGTAACCCCGCCTCCGAAACCTAATTACGGGTGTCATATGTCTGGCACGCCCCTTCATCCGTAGTTACGCCGTTGATCGTAGACTCGTAAGTACGTTCAGAGTTTTGGGTCGTAACATCTGCCATGTGCATGCGCAGAACATGCAAAACTGTGTTAATACGCTAGCGGTCGTAGTCTTGGATCTGGCCCTTTGACATTAGTTATGTAAATATTAGTGTCCTGCTTCAGCAAACTTCATTGTCGAGAGACACGCAGCTATGAGTGTCCAGGAACTCACTCAAAACAGGACAGTAAATAAAGGTCACAGGTTAATACAGATATAAATTAAGAATCCTCAACAAGCTTTCATTAATAGTATTTGTGTATCTAGGCCAGGCCAGACAAACCAATGGCTCTCCAGGTGTTGAGTCCCAGCATGCTTTGTCATATATCAGCTGTGGCCCTGCAGTCAAATCATGCTGGAGCTCGTAGTTGCACAACACGTGGAGAGCTGCAGGTTGGCAGTCACTGGACACTGCAGAAACTGGAGAGAACTTCAGAGGGTGATTATTTTATGTATTTATTACCATGTTTTTATATAGCATCATCATATTAGGTAGCGCTTTATGTTTTGAAACAATCATTTACCATTGGAGCTTATAGTATAAATTCCCTAACAAACACACTAGGGTTAATTTTAGTCAGCAGCAAATTTACCTACCAGAATGTTTGTGAAATGTGGGGAAAAACCCAGGCAGACACAGGTAGAACACACAAACTCCACACAGATAAGACCTTGTCCAGGAATCACACTAATGACCTCACCACCGTGTGGCAGAAGTGCGAACTACGGGCCTGATCCAGACCTACGCTCATAAAACGCTCATGTGCGTAGCGTATTTACGCCAGCTTACCTACCATGCACTCCCCTTGTTCGTACTTTTTTTATTTTGCTTTCTCGTTTAGTTTTGCTTTCTTACGCCCAGCAAACTCTACCCTAACTTTTCTCATCGTAACCGCGGGCGTCCATAAGCTCATTGCGTAGTTACGACGCTTAGCACGCCCATACTGTACGATTTAAATGCCTCACCCCGCCCTCAGTGCGTAATTACGGATTTCGTATGGCAGACACGCCCCCTTGAGCTGCTACACTCAAGGCCCATACGCACAGATTTTCAAATACCCGTTTTTACGCTTACACCCGCCGTAAAAACGCACACGAGCGTAGGTCTGGATCAGGCCCTACTGGAGTAACTATGCAGTATTTGGACCTAATGCCAAAAAGGGAGGATTTTACTAAAGCCTCCAAAGACTTTCAGGGGTAGCTACACAGCTGCTGGAGCTAAGACACTATAGAGAAACATGGAGACAGCAGCAGAAAGATATGGATTGACTTCATTTTTCAAAATTCACCACCAAGTGACAAAGTATTGATAAGGAAAGTAAAACACCATGTGGTCAACATAAGCCCTGGTCAGGGTAAGAAACTGCTAGCAACCAAATGTGCCCAGCAAATCTCAGGTAACAAACAGCACAAACAGAAAGATGTGGTTCAGGGGGAGATGGTAAAGGTTAATTATCATAAGATGTAGCTACAGACAAGAAATACTTGACCAAACCTATGCACGCAGGCTGAATTTTGGAAGTGTTTCGGACAGCAGGTGAGATGTGGATGGCTCGTACGCAAGGGGGAATATATTCAAAGTAAACAGCAAGGGCAACTTAATGCCCTTCTGTCCTATCCAAACTTCCAAGTCACAACCATGACACGAGGATGGCGGTGAAACTGAAAGCTTGGACTGAGACCTCTCCCCTCAACTTTGAGTCTTAATACAGCAGGGATTTGGCACTGAATTCCCGCTGCTGCTGCCCTGAGAGCTCTGAATCAGTTTCATAATGTGCTTTCCTCAGAAAGATAAAAGTCATTTTTTCCATTGTCAATGTATCTGTGGTGACAGCCAAGCAAGAAAAATAGCTTCTGCCAAGGGACAAGTGCACCATACATGCACAAATGTAATACCCCAAATATGGGAGCTGTTCAGGCTGGTGCAGCAGGTGCAAGGGAGACATGTGAGGACAGCGTGTGGGTGGTTACCTAGCAACCACCAACTGACAGGGACGCGTTAGGTAGTGCAAGGCAGCTCCAAAAAGGTGTGTTGGGGTGAGCTAATGGAGAGCTGAGGTAAAGGAAAGAGAGAGCGGGAAGCGGACGGACAGTGTGTGTACGGCAGAAGACTGTGGAGAAAGAGGACTGAGTCAGCGGTGAGGAAAGATACAGAGACTGACAGTGATTAAGCTGTGAGACAGTGGTGAAAGCTGTGAGAAGGAGTGAGAGACCTGCAGAGGAAGAGCCAAAGCAGCGGAGAGACAGCAGTGAGGAAAGATACGGAGAATGACAGTGATTAAGCTGTGAGACGGTGGTGAAAGCTGTGAGAAGGAGTGAGAGACCTGCAGAGGAAGAGCCAAAGCAGCGGAGAGACAGCAGTGAGGAAAGATACGGAGACTGACAGTGATTAAGCTGTGAGACGGTGGTGAAAGCTGTGAGAAGGAGTGAGAGACCTGCAGAGGAAGAGCCAAAGCAGTGCAGCGGAGGCAGCAGAGAGAGAGCCTAGAGATTCGATGCTGAGAGCTGATAACGGGAGCTGGTGAGAGGAGAAGCAGCAGAGAGTCAGAGGGGGAGATCTGAGGTGATAGAGCTGTAGAAAGGAGCTGTGATGGAGAGGAAACGACTACTTTGGGTGGAAACTGAGGGAAATTGGAAAGCAGCGTAACCAGGGAAGAGAGAAACTGATTGTATAACAGCCGTCATCCCATAGACTTATATGTAAATACAGAAAGACTTATATCTGTTCCTCACTAGAACTGTTGCAAGTTTTTCATGCGATCATTATAGTGGTTCATAGAGATAGCAACTCTTTGTTATTATAAACTGGGAATTGTTTACTTGACTAATTGTATGTACATGTTTTGATATTAATTGTATGATTAACACTACTTTAAGCTGTTTCCCAACTAAAGGAAAGCAACAGCAGTGATTGTTAATTGAGGTTAGTTAAATAACTGAACCAAATTGATTGGGAGTACATGATTTGCTATTATTTACAATTAAAAATCAGTTTCTTAAACTGAATGCAAATGATTAATGATAACTAATTTACTGATATTAACACCTGTAACTATTTATTTAAATTCATTGTAAGTAATTGACGTTTATTGATTGATTATTAATATCGTCTGAAACTGTTACTGATTTGATTGTTGGTAATTAATTAAAAGTCACTCTTTCTAATTACAAGTAATACTTAAATATATTTATTCCTCATTGATAAAAGCTAACTGACTAATTTTGTTTAAAAGATTGTTCTCTGTTGTAAATGCAAATTTTTATTTATTCTGTAAAGTCAATTTACTAATTTCTTACCGGAAAGAAAGAATAATTCGATCAAACTAACAGTTGTCTGTATTCATTGGAAGGTGCCTTTGCATTATATTGCACAAATCACTTAGTTCATTCTAAAACACTTTGGTTGTCACACAAGTAGCATAATCTTTCAAAGTAGACCATTTATTTTACCACTTAAACGTATCCTTTCTCCCCTCCAGTTCATGCAGCAAGAGATCATGAGTCAAAAAGAAGAGACCCGGAAGATGCAGCAGAAACAAGAGCAGGAGCTGCAGAAGTTCAGGGAACATCTAGAGGAGACGTGCAAGGAACTGGTGCAAATCCAGGTGAACACAGAAGTCCAGATCTCTTTTCTATTGGCTCGTATCACTGAAAGATGAGGCACTAAATCTTAGTGATTAGGAACCGGACCCAGAAGTGCGTCTGCATAGCTGCCCGTAAGCCCTGCCGACTTTACATGCATGAGATCCTGTACATGCCAAGGTAGTACACTCTCCTCGCATGCACGCCATTTGCAAAATCACTGCCTTACGTTAAATATTACACACCTGTCTCACATAAAAGGGGCTAGTGAGACATGCAGAATCGTACGCAAGTCAAGCCTTTACTGTACAATTTAAATTCCTCCCCGAGCGCCACAGCATGGGATCCCGCATTGATCGCACCGAATGTGTATTCGGTGTGGGTATGAATAAAAGAAGGCTTTGAAACACAAACAGAGCCTAAGTATTCACCAATTTTTCAATCAGGTTATGATTTTCCTCAGGGTGCAAAAAAAACATTCATAGATCAACAACCACAGCCACCAAATATATGTATAGACAAATTAAAAACACTTACCGAAACAGCCCGTCTCAGAGCCGGAACCCACAGTAGGAGGGCCTTCCTGTATCGTTGTCCAAGGGAACAGTGGCAGAGCCCCAGAGTTCATGGCCTTCACAGGCGGTGGTTTTCATAAACACTGTGGGTAAACAGGAACAACAAATATTACGATCACCCTTTGGAGGACACCATAAGCAAGTATCAAGTGCAAGTGTTATTGAGGAGTGAAAGTTTCTAAT
>WWET01001215.1:179929-198149 GCA_011038615.1 Limnodynastes dumerilii
TTATTTACTTTAGCACTTTTTAGAATGTCAGAATTAGGATTTATTTAATTAAAACACTTTCTTGTCAGAAACCAAGAGAAATGTAGTAAAGCTTTACACACCTCTTATTTAAGATATACATTCGCTTTGATTCTAGGCTCTATAGAGTATAATATTTTGGTTTGAAGACACAAGCTAATGGATGCACCATAAACAGTATTTGCGTGCTCATACGTAACTAATTTCTGCCAACAGCACATCATCATAGACCTAACCAATTACAAACAAATTAATTCAATGACAAATTACAAACATGCAGAAAATCTGGCTGAAGAACTATAAAATAATCTGTACTCGTGTGAGTACATGTAGTAGGAACAGGTAGGTACTTACCTCTGAGAAGGGGAAATAACGGATGCTGGAGAATCCACATTACTGAGCTGCAAGTCAATCACCCTGGATCGCCGACGTTGTTTCCTTTCCAACTCATCATCGTTGCTGGTGAAGTTCTGCAGAGTGGGGGTCCCTGCTGCACTGACAGACTGTGACCTTGTAGCTGGAGACAGATATGCACCAACTGGGGATAATGGCTTTTGTCGCCCCCCTGATTGAGGAGTAGAGGTGTGCATGTTGCCTGTTTAATAAACAACATAGCGTAATGTCAAACTGGACAATCTTGAATAATGTTTGATAAATAACTTTTTTTTTTATTGAACCTATTGCTCACATTGCTCATGCTGCCTGAATATTTTAGGACTAATTGACTGTCAACAGCTAATATAAAAATCTTAAAGGCTGTGCATATGAATATAAATGCTACATAGACTGCAAGACCTAAACAAGTATAGTTTGAAGCAGAGAACTGAAATGGGGATATGATAGCAACTTCCAAATATATAAAGATATATCAATATATTAACAGGTGAATGGGGCATTTTTGTTGTAGAACACAAGGACATGCTTATAAACTGTTAGGTTTAGAGGGAATGTGCAGAAAAAATACAACACTGAAAATCCAGTTTATAAATGAAATAAGCTCCAATCTAAGGTGGTAGAGGCTACCACAAGAGAATTATTTAAACATGCTTAGTATAAATACATCATCGTGAATCTTCAAATATATTGAGGGACATATAAGGTCTAGGACCCATAAAGTTTTACAAAAATAACTGGGCATACTGGATGTCCCTGTTCTATGCAAACACTAAACTAAAATATTTTCTTCCAGCTTCCTCATTAAAAGAATAATATTAGTTCCTTATTTAAGTCTGTCAACAATATTTTAAACAGTAGGTAGAATGAAAATAAAGAATATAAATATAATTAGTTTCAAATTAAACAATAGTTTACTTGTGTTTAAAATGCAGCTTCTAAGAGGATTATTAACAGTGTATTAAGAATTTGCCAAAAAAACATGGACAGGATATTTTCAGTATTCAGTGTACCAAATGCAGGAAGTGTGGGGATCCGCTATGGGAGAGACCCACACGACCTGTCAAAACTGTAACTTGTCTAAAGTATAAAGTTGTTTGCATACCAATTGGGTAATATGGAATTTTGAATTAGGTCCTGTTGAAAGAGATTTGGAAGTGCAAGTACAATTAGAAGTTGGTACAACCATGCAGGAGTGCATGTGTATAGCCACATTATGAGATTTAATTAAAAAAAGCTTATTTGACTGTATGCTTTGTATGCATTCATCATATATTTTCTAAAGCTTTACATATATAAACCACTATACAATCTGATAGAGCTATATAATAAATTGTTTAGGATACACACTGGGCCCGATTCAATTTCTAGCGAAGTTTTCAAAAAGTTTGCGTCGGTAAAAATACGACGCCTTCGCCGGCAATTGGGCGATAAAAATTCGCCAATTCAATTATTTTTTTTACCGCTGCGCTAAAACAGCAGGCAGCGGTTAAAAAAATAACCAGAGAAAAAAAAAATCTCTCTGTTAACGCCGCAAATCACCTCCTGCTAGCAGGAGGTGACCGGCACTAGTGAGAGACTATTACCCAGAGCCTGAAATCACGTTCTCACGATACGTCAGGCACTGGGTAATAGCCTCAGTAGCGCTGGCCCTTCCTGCTAGCAGGAAGTGTTTTGCAGCGTTAACAGAGAGATTTTTTTTTTTCCCTAGCAGCTGCTCAGCAGTCCCTGGATGGCAGGGCATGGTGCCTAATGCCCTGCCATCCATGGGCATGCTGATGCTTGTAGTTCTACAAGCATCAGCATGCCCTGTTGGGGCACAACATAGGGCAGCGTTAAAAATCCGCACCTCTCATCGTTCAAAAACCGGCGTATTTTTAACGAAAAATAGAATTGAATTGCAAAAAAATAACACCGGTAAATAAAAAAAAAATGCGTTAAAAATACGCCGGTGAAGGATTTTTTCCTAATTGAATCAGCCCTACTATTTTTACATGTTTAAAGATCTGGAGCTTGAAGTGACTTATCAAACAGTGATGTGCATACAGTTTGCACTGGACATGCTTTACATAATTAACATTTGAGAATGTACATACTGCATATATATATATTTTTTTTTTTTTGCTGTAAAAATGTAATCCCTACCTGCTATTTTTAAGTGCCAATAAAGACGTGCACCTACAGAAGGTGCTTAACTAGTATAGTTATTGCTATCTAGCAGAACTACAAGGACAGTCCTCAGCTCCACATTGCTGTACACTGCTTGGGAAAGATGAAGACAGATTGTTTTCATTAAGTATTCAGTACAAATAAACCAGTGGTAAATATTGTGAACACAAACACAGGTAAATACAATAAAACATTTTTTTTATTGCTAGAAGGTGTTAGTTATACAGATTACTACTGCTGCCCTGCAATACAGCTGCATTGTAATACCCTACCAGGCCTGGCCAACCTGTGGCTCTCCAGATGTTGTGAAACTACCAATCCCAGCATGCTTTGTCATGTATCGGCTATGCCTAAGCAGTTAAGGCATACTGGGACTCGTAGTTTTGCAACACCTGGAGAGCCACGGATTGCTGAACACTCTATCCCTGCCACACACTACAATAACACCAATAGCCGGCTATAGCGTGACAGCATAGCTAAACAATGCGCTATACACCAATAGGTGGGTGAACTACAAGAACCAGCATACCCTACTAACCAGCGGTCTCACTGCATACTAAAACTTGTGGTCACGCCACTATCGCGCCTACATATCACGATAATGACCGGGCTACCGACAGGTCCTCTACATACCTCTCCGCTTTATTTCCGGCCAGCTGCGCTTTCAAAAACTCCGCGCTTTCCTGCAGCGCGATGACGTCAAACAGATAACGGCTGAGCTCAGACTGAGAAGACACTGGGACGGTGGGCGGGGCACGTCGACACAGCGTTCGAATTGGTGGGAGGAGATGGGAAGAATGCGCCATCTTTGTTGTGGCCAAGTGACCTCACAGCATAGAATTTTTGCTATTATGATTTATAATGTATTTCTTATTTTCTGGTTAAATCTTCAATAAGCTTTTAAAAAAACAATGTACTGAAAGCTACAGTTCAGTTCAGGTGCCCATTTGAAGGCAGTTTTTTAATGAGGTTAAAATAACAGCATGGCTACCAAAAACACTTACATTTGTTAAAAGATATAGAGAAACTCTGTAGAATAGGATTCTTCCTGTGTTCTGTTGAGGATTTATGACAAGAAAAGTATGTTTTGTGAATTTGCTGTTTAGACATTTTTTATTTCTAAATTAAACGGTCTATTTTGAAGGGCTTCAGAATCTATTAAATAGGCTCAATTACTGTCATATGCTGTAATGATCAGTGCATATTTATTATAACAAACAAACCATTACCATCCTGGGTATGGTTCAACGGCCCTTTTACGACACCACAATCAATTGGTCCTTCCCCATCGGAGTGAGGGAATCGAACGGCATACGTAACCATTGTCAGGATATAAGTAAAATATCTTGGGTATAAATTAAAATAAGAATAGGGGGTGACATTTATTTAGCCAGATCTATTTTTATTTTATTGCACTAGCTGGAATGGAGTCGGGTTATGGCTCCTGTTGTAAATTGATCAGGATATTGGGGGAGTTGTAAAAGACAAATCTCTGGGTAAAAGTTTGCACAGAAACATACCTGTCACTTTTCACAAAGGTGGGGGCTGTTGGAGTGGAGCATTTATTTGGCTTTAAAAGTGTAGCTCAGATACATAACTTTGGTTCACTTCATTGGATCTTCAAATACAAAGGAGGTGTCCCCTATTTCTAGTCTGTCCAGACACAGAAGGTTCTTTGTGCAAGTGCATTCTGTATTTTCACATTTTTATTTTATAAGAAACTGTTTAATGTCAATTTTTTTTTTTTAAATAAGCATTGTGATTCTTAAATTAAATATCAGTAAGTTCATGTCTCTGTGTTATTATGGATTCATTTGTTTAGACCAGTGTGGTTATTAAATGCCACTTAATGGTAACAGAAAAGATCATCTTAGAAGAATCGTCTTAGTTGTGGAAGCTCATTACTAATATGTCATATTTGAAGTGGACAAGGAACATTCGTCATAGTAGAACAGATCAAGTGGCTGTTGTGATTAACCCCTTGTGTCCCAAAAAAGTAATAAAGGCCTCAGGTTAAATCAGGGTTGTGACACCCATTCATTCTAAAAACTTTCCAGTTGGGCAGACTACTAGATTATTTACTTACCTTTGATGGCGGGTTGGTACTGCACAGATATATAAATTACCTTTTCCAATCTGGCAGTTTCTATTTAAGTTTGACTAATCAAACATCTGCAATAAAATATTTATCGTACTTGATTTAATTTATTATTTTCACTCATTGGGGCATATTAAACGTAATTGAATTTTCCATGCTCAGAAATTAAAAATAGTTTGGTTTTTTTGCTGTGTGGAAACAAAAATATGATTTAAATAAATGCCTCTTTTCCATCAGTGTAATATTCTGAATTAATCTTAAGAACTAGGCACGCTTTCCATATGTGCGGGGGTCTGTCAGTATACAAGAGAGGGGAATGAACTCCTCCAGTCACTCCACCCTCTCTCGTACGTATTTTTGTATGACTTACTACCATAAGGCAACCTTAAGTCATATGAACGGATCATAAATGTCCAAACCCACCCCAACTGTACAATTTAAATGCTTCTCCCACGCCCACCTTGGCACCTAAAGCACTATGTAATCTGATGCTGCTAAATAAAATAAATAAATAAATAATAAAATGAAGAAATTGATCAGATTTTTCCTCCCAACTTTATGGGCTGCAAGACAAAATATGTGATATAACACTGTGTGATGTGCCATTTTGGAGGCACATAGTGTAAAATAGAATCTGCACTTTAAAATAGTGATCAAGGACCGGATCCAGACTTGTGACCAACAGGTAACTTATGCATGCAAGTTCCGCAGATGTCACGCTAGGGTTACGATTGTAATCCTAGCATAGCAGAAATCGTACGGAACTATAGTTCCATACGCCCCATTTGCGTACAAATGGACTGTGCTTCCCCTCCGCCTGCAGAAAAGCGGTCATATGGACCACTGATCCGTGCAAGCACTTTAAGGCAAGCCCTCACGAGAGAGGGGAGTGACGGGGCATGCACTCCCCTCTATCTCTCGTACAGACAAACTCATGCATGTTCTGAGAAGGTGCGGGGGTCTGGATCCGGCCCTAAGTGATCAGTTTTACCATTGGTTATGAGTATTAATTTCAGATGTAAGATGGAACTTTGCCACATGCTGTATCAGAAGTGAAATATATCAGAATTTTTTATGTATTGATCACTATTTTCAAAGCCATTAAATCTGGATTCTCTTTGTGTATTTTCTTTTTCTTTGTGAAAGTCGACAGGTGAGGGTGAAGCATATTTTACTCCTATGCTATCATACTAAAGCAGGCATAGGCAACCTTTGGCACTCCAGAAGAGATTTACTAAGCTGTGGGAAAGGGAAAGTGGAGATGTTGCCGATAGCAACTAATCAAAACGTAGCTCTCACTTTCCAATTTCATACAAAAAAAATGTCAGCTAGAATCTGATTCTTTCCCACAGCTTAGTAAATCTGATCCGAGGTTATGATGTGATTTATGCAAATCGCATTATGAAGCCCTGTCACCTGCCCATCATACTACAATTCATATTGTTACTGAGGGGGTGGGGAGGCCTTGATGATGCAAATTACACCAACAAGGCCCATCTACTCCCTAATGACACTAGGGGCCAGATTTACTAAACTGCGGGTTTGGAAAAGTGGAGATGTTGCCCATAGCAACCAGAGCTAGAATATGATTGGTTGCTATGGGCAACATCTCCACTTTTTCAACCCCGAAGTTTATTCAAGAGCAAAACAAGATAAAGACCTAATTGGTCTAGCTTGATGTCTATGGAGACACCCGTGACCAAGGATGGAATCCACATCATCTATGAGTTTTCCTGAAGGTCCAGTCTCTACTGTATGTAGCAACCAATCAGATCCTAGCTTTCACTTTCTTTTTATATACTAGAGAATGTCAGCTAAAATCGGATTGGTTGCTATGGGCAACATCTCCACTTTTCCAAACCCGCAGCTTAGTAAATCTGGCCCTATGAATACTCTAACATAGAAAGTGATGGCAGATAAGAGCCACATGGCCCATCTAGTCCTACTCTAATTCCTTTCTTTACTTTAATTCCTTTAATAAAGCAGGTAAATAGGTGACATCAAGGAGATAATTCCGACGTTTCAATCGCTGCCTAGGATAAATGCCTGAATTTTAGGAGTCTCCTGGATGTTCCAGGAGAGATGCAAACCCTGTACTACACCCAGCATGCTTTCAGTAAAAGCATAGCTGATACCTAGCAAAAACGTGAAACTCTGTAGTCTAACACCTAGGGCCAGATTTACTAAGATGCAGCTTTCCCACAGTTTAGTAAATCTAGCTCCTGGAGTGCCACAGGTTGCCTATGCCAGCATTACAAATGTACACATCCTTTCCTGCTCTTTACCCAGCAATTTCGTATATCAAGCCCATTTACTTGTTTCTAACGCTTATATCAGATATCCTAGGTGATAAAGGCACATATTATTCATCCCTTTATGCACGCACAGATAGTCAGCTACTTGTTTATCTGCTACAAACATACTATAAGATGAATTGCCAATAAAGCTTGTTCAATGTCGGTGAAAAAAATAGAGAATAACACGGAAGTAGGTGCTGTGTGACCCCGGAAGAGGAAGTGCTGTGTCGGAAGTCTCGTCGGCAGCGCGTTGTTGCCCTGCTGTGTGAGTGTGGAGCGGAGAAAGGGCAACAGGCGACAGAATGGCGGATGTAACTGCCCGTAGCTTGCAATATGAATACAAAGCGGTGAGTGCGGGAGCGGGGAAGCTGTATATCGTTCTGTGGATTATATCGGAGTAAATAATACACTTGAGACAGGTGGTGGCTAGGAGTTGTGGTTAGCCAGAGTCTGATACAGGTCCGCAGTGGAGGCTTCTGCTCTATCTACCCAGTAGTATCCCTCCCCCTCAGGTACTGCCCCAGGTCATAGAAGGATCCTGCCCCCCCAACTATGGATGACTAAGTTTTGCATGAAACGTATAAAGCTCTTTGGAGGAAAAGACTGGTCTCAGTGTGTTTTGTGGGCAGGAAAGTGAAGCTTACCAATAGCTACATTAATAAGATTATGCGAGAGCCCATATGTCTTCTCTCAGTCATGACATGCAGCTCTTATCCCCAGCCACATGCAGCCTAATAAGCGTGTATGTCCATAGTACATGACCGCCCTATCTTGTGATCTGAAGCTCAGCAATGCCTCCTATATCACAGCTCTGATCTCCCTAGCACAGGACATTCCCAGGGGTCTGTAGCCCCGCACACACCTCCTACTGCCTGATATCTAGCGGTTTCCCAGCCTGCACCATCATGCCAGAAAAGCAAAGATGTGCATGGGATTGATTTGCTTGCTGTTGCCATGGCACCCGATTACACCCAACACTTCAGCACGGAGATGGCAGCCTCCATGTCCTGCTCTCCTGCGTCCTGTCATCTTCTCTGCGTACACCCAAAACAGGGCGGGAAAAGAAGCACGACCACACGGGCTCGCCATGTCTGCTCTGCGCGGGAAAGCCGCAAGCACGGAAGGGGGAGACGCCAGAAACGGTCCGTGTCCTAGCACAGCTCACTGCACTTACGCAAAGCCGCAGCCTGTAGCTCACACACGCATGGCCTGATGGAAATAATTGTTATAATTATTGCATTATTTTGTTCCAAATAAAAATATTCCATTTACATGTAGTAAGTCAAAAATGTAGTCTGCATAATTTGGGACCGACATTCGGAAGAGTGCCAGAATTTCATGTAATTCAGCTATCATTTTATTGTGTGCACTAAGTTTAGTGTTTATTTTTATTGTGTTTTTGGTATTGGATTGCATTCAGTTCATAATATGTGACTTTTTAAATCAGGTGAATTATTTTTCTTAATATTTTTATTTTTCCAGAACTCTAACCTCGTACTTCAAGCAGATCGGTCTCTGATAGACCGAACACGCCGAGATGAGCCCACTGGGGAGGTTCTGTCACTGGTGGGGAAATTGGATGGGACTCGTATGGGAGACAAGGCACAAAAAACCAAGCCTCAAATGCAGGAGGAGAGGCGTGATAGGTGAGTACTGATCTAAAAGGCAGAGGTCAATGAAATAATGGGATTTTGCTGTTTTGTAAGATCTCTGTCAAGTGTATACCTTACATTTGCTTGAGGTGCTCTACTGGTTTAATGTAGGCATAGCTTTTCACTTCCAGTTGTCCTTTTTGTCAAAGATGCTACCTGTTGTCTTGTACTATAGTATGTGTTGGAGAATAATTGAACCTCTAATTCTGTATCTTTTACAGGATAGTTAATAGTGGCAAGAGATGTTTAGTAAGAAATGCAATTTCCTGCAATCTGTAAAACAACCCTTCCTCAAACTTCCACCAAATCCATCCCCTCACTACCATGCTTAGATAAAAAATGCTAATATTTAATGTTATAATACTATTTGTACAGTATTATGAACACAGTAATATTTACAATACAAATGTTCAAATCTATGGTGAAAAAGTGGTGTTGGTTTTATACTTTGTTATAGCTTTACCGTCCTGGACAGGCAGCATAACAGAAGTAAACTTAACCGTGCAGTTCTCTGTTATTAGTTCAGAGTCCGTTTTTGTTTTGTCACATTTTAGTTTAATATCTTTTTATTGAAAACGCAAATGACAAGCATGTACATTTCCAATATAGGTAATTGTCGGTACATTGTAGTAGAAACATGCATAAAGAAACAAAACATCTGTTTGCTGTTTTCAGTTTTTCCATGTTGTAATCTGAGAGATACATGCAAAATAAAGAAGGAGAGAGAGACAAAAGAAGAGGGGGGGGTGTATTTCCCTTTTGAGGGAGGGGTCAAAAGGGAAATAGAGTTGGATAAGGAAGGTATGGACCATGCCAAGCTAATTGAGGCTTTAGCAATGTTAACCGATAATAACTAGTAAATTGTAAATAGAGTACCATCAGTCTTTCATGTTATCTGTTACCTGTCTGCACCAGACGAAGAAAGGACCACCAGTATTTAAAGGGAGACCCAGAGATTCTTGTTAGTACCCTAATTGTGGGAGGGGGGATGGGTCCATGAGTAAATGAAAAGTCTGGGTTTCCTTAAACAGTAGCCATGAATACTAAGTTGCGGTAAATTACGCGACTTTCTCAGGACCAGACAAAGTAATTTCCTCCATGGACTCTCAGAGGTCAATCCTAATCAACCATTCCCTTAGAGATGGAGGAACCCCAGACCTCTAATGTACTGTTATAACCGCCTTAGCTGTACCATTCAGGTGTCTTGAGCGATTTTTTTTATATTGGGAGATCGGAGTGTTTTGTCACATTTCAATTATAACAGCTAACATTTACTCAACTTACTATAACAACTTCGTCATTGTTTGTTTTATGTATCAAAATTCTCCATGTTTATTAAGTTGTTCTATGGTGCTGGTTTTCCACATTTAATATGTATATGCTTTAAAAGTGCAACAATCATAATGGGGTGTTTCACATTGTTTATTTTTAGAGCATTTGAAATAAAAGGATGCTTATACAGCACTTTAACTTTGTTAAATAAATGTTTCGTTTACAATGGGTTTAGGTTTGCAGTAAAATAACCTGAAAATATACATAACGATTTAAGTTTTATAGCATGTTGTGAAATGCACCTAAATTATTCTCGTAAGCAAGAGGGAGTAGATTTTTGTAAAATGTACTGGAACCAAAAGGTATTCTATGCATCATTGTTTGGTTAAACTCTGTCAGCGCTTACAGGTTTCAAAAGTACTTGCAGTACATGTAGACATGCCGACGCTTTATTTATACTCTACAATATTCTTTCTGACAATGCGTCAACTGGCAATTAAGGACTTGAAATTTGTAGATCAGTAACTGGAACAAAATGTTGTCCCCACCCCTTGTTTTATAATTATGATAAATTAAGATAATTTAATGACCCCAAATTTTTGGTAGTGTGACTTACAGCACGCAGATTTATAAGGCATGATGTGAATTATAGCAATCAGCAGATGTACTGTAGCTTTTTTCTAAGTCAGTGAGTAACAATAAAGCTGTCTTTTTGGCATTTTGAACCCTTGATACCCATTGTATCCCAGTAGGAGTTTAGCTGAAAGATGGTTATATGGATTAAAGATTTGGCAAGAAGCTCAGACACCGGTTTTATTTTTTTAACAAGTGAAGAGGTTCAGCTCTCATTGATGGGAGTTTGATATGAAATAGTTTTTGAGAAGTGGTGCATGGAAGGAGGACATGCAATTCACACGCTTTGTCAATCAGCAAAAACATAGGTAACCAAGGAGAGCCTCCATTGACCCTTTATCAGAAACTTTTGTTTTATTGCTGTTATTTATTCCTGTGTCATGAAATAGGCAGGTTCTCCAGAATAAAATGTATTTTTTGGTAATTACTGAAATAATTGAAATAGAATTGTAGTTTTACTATATAGATGTTCTTTTCCTGAGAGTTGCAAGAAAGTGGCTATTGTCTTAATGGTTTTTTCCTATAATATGACTATCCTTGTAGGAGGAGAAAGAGAGATGAAGACAGACATGACATAAATAAGATGAAGGGGTTCACACTCCTTTCAGAAGGCATTGATGAAATGGTTGGAATCATCTACAAACCCAAAACAAAGGAGACCCGAGAAACGTATGAAGTTCTGCTCAGCTTCATACAAGCTGCGCTTGGGGACCAGGTAACTGTCGCTGAGGTGTTTTTTATTTGATGAACATTCTTCCCTTAGAGTGTCTATCTATGACTGCAAGCTCCAGCCAGTCATAAAGATAACAGGTTGGGAATAGCTTAGTTATTGCTAGTCTTCAAAAACATAGCTTACATAATGAATAAAAAAAGTTGTATCCAAATACTTGTCCTTGTGATGTAAGTATCATTTTAAGATAACTTAACCCTCTTGTGTCCTAACAGCCTAGAGATATCCTGTGTGGGGCAGCTGATGAAGTTTTGGCAGTGCTAAAAAATGACAAACTGCGAGACAAGGAAAGGAGAAGGGAAGTTGATCAGCTTTTGGGACAGACTGATGACACACGATACCATGTACTAGTGAACTTGGGCAAGAAGATTACAGATTATGGAGGGGACAAAGAAATTCAAAATATGGGTGAGCGGTTTAATAATATAACCATACACTGTTTTGTCACTGAATGTGGAATTCAATGTTACTATTATGGAGAAGGTGGTTGTTTTGCCTAAAAATGTTTCAAGGTATAGATTCTGGGACCTGGTAATTGGGTATATATTGTTGTACTTCTGCAGGTACCTTGGCCTCGTTGGTATTTAGAATGCACTTATTTTTTGTTTTTAGTATTAATGCGTTTAATAATCTTTGTGTTGTAAAGACTATTGCCACATTTAAAACTCTTTATTTGAAAATAGATTGATTGTGGATTTGCTATTGAGTTTAATAACAAATGTTATCTTTGTGCATATTGACCAGTGGTAAAGCTTTGATATAATTTTATTTATTGCTCTGAAAGGCTTTTGTGAATCTGTTTGCATGTTTGTTGTGTTTAGTTTCCTTGCACATGTGTAAAAGGCCTCATTTGAATAGGTCCTCTTGTGATTGCAGCATGTGTTAGTTTTTTGACTTTGTCAGAGATATCTTTACATGTCTCTGATGTTTAGATTTAGTTATAAAGCAGATGATACCTCTTTGCCCAAGAGACTGATATCCAGATCTTGTCCTGTGTGGCAAAATTTTTTTGCTTAGAAAACAATTTTAAGTGTGAGATTGTGATCATAACTTTTAAAATTGACACTTATTTGCTCTGTGTTTTTCCTGCAGATGATAATATAGATGAGACCTATGGAGTCAATGTTCAGTTTGAATCTGATGAAGAGGTAAGTTCTATAGAAAGTCTATAACATTTCTTGTTGTTGTTGTTTTTTTAGTAACGTTTGAAAAATTAATCCTTATTTACCTTAGGTGGGGGATGAAGACATCTATGGAGAAGTGAGAGACGAGGCGTCTGATGATGACATGGATGGAGATGAAGCTGTTGTGCGTGGAACCCTCTCTGCCAATGTACGGAGATCAGCAATAGTGTTTTTGGCTGTGTGAAATCTCTGCCATGTTAGAACCTCGCTGATTTTCTCTTTTTCACCCTTCAGCTTGTCACCTCTGGGGAGCTGATGAGCTCAAAGAAGAAAGATCTTCACCCTCGGGACATAGATGCTTTCTGGCTGCAGAGGCAGCTCAGCAGGTTTTACGATGATGCCATTGTGTCACAGAAGAAAGCAGATGAAGTCATGGAAATCTTAAAGGTGTGTAAATGTGTGTCACTCAGATCCGTGCACAGCTGAGCATTCGTTTATAAGGTACCACTCTATAGGCTAGTTCTCAAGCAATTGCTTCATTTTATTTTACGTGTCAAACATCAGTTTTTAGCAGAATGACTGATCGTCTTGTGCAGGTGTTATTTACATCTTCACAATACTGAACCTTCTCTCTTTGTAATTGTTCAGACCCTTAGAAAGAACTCTATAAAGCAGGATTTGTCTTTTTGGCAGATGAGACGTTTGTAGTAAACAGTGTTTGGGTTACAGAATGTTCTTGTTACACTGTCTAGTTATATTGTGTATAAGATGTACATATCCATCCTCTGCTTCCAGACTGCGGGAGATGACCGTGAGTGTGAAAACCAGCTGGTGCTGCTGCTGGGATTCAACAACTTTGACTTCATTAAGATTCTGAGACAGCATCGTATGATGAGTGAGTTTTTCTTAGTATCTGCCTTTTGCCATTTATCCGCTCTATAAATAAAACACCTTTCCCCTATTCTTCCTGACCCCAAGTAATGTTTGTCTAATGTCCTCCGCAGTCCTGTACTGTACGCTCCTGGCCAGTGCGCAGAGTGAAGCCGACAAGGAGAAAATTATGAGTAAGATGGAGGCAGACTCTGAACTGTCCAAGTATCTGTACCAGCTCCAGGAGACTGAGAAAGAGGATCTGATTCGGGTAAGTAATGATGCTTTTCACTGCTAATTGTTTACTTTGACTTAGTCCTTTTTCTGAAGATATCCCTCTCTACTTGCAGGAAGAGCGCACACGGAGAGAGCGAGTAAGGCAGTCTCGTGTGCACACAGACTTGGAATCTATGGAGATTGATCAGGGAGGGGAGGTAAGGTCGGTTTTGAAAATCATGTACTGCTGGACAAGCTGGTAATGCATATTATACTAATCGTCCCATTTCTTATAGTCTTTCACTCCACGACAAGTCTTGGATTTGGAAGACTTGGTCTTTGCGCAAGGTAGTCACTTCATGGCCAACAAACGTTGTCAGCTGCCCGATGGCTCTTTCAGGCGTCAGAGAAAAGGTTACGAGGAGGTTCATGTACCTGCACTAAAACCAAAACCATTTGCTGCAGATGAGGTGAGTGGTGACTCCTTTCTGACCATCCTGATTCTTCATTATTAAATATACGCTTGTATTCTGATCTTGTTTATCTTTCCAGCAACTTCTACCAGTGGAGAAACTTCCAAAATATGCTCAGGCTGGTTTTGATGGTTTTAAAACATTGAACAGAATACAGAGCAAGCTCTATAAAGCTGCATTAGACTCCGATGAGAATCTGCTGCTCTGTGCTCCTACAGTAAGTGTCCTATATGTAGCACAGGCCTCACAAGAGTATTACAGCTGCACTGTGGGAGATTGTGAATCTGGATTCAGACACTTGTATTAAATTCGTCTGACCATCATTTTTTTATTATTTAGGGGGCTGGTAAGACCAACGTAGCTCTCATGTGTATGTTGCGGGAGATTGGAAAGCACATTAATGTGGATGGCACAATCAATGTTGACAATTTTAAAATTATCTACGTTGCGCCCATGCGATCCTTGGTACAGGAAATGGTGGGAAGTTTCAGCAAGGTAAATAAATATTCTGTATCCCTGTTTACATGTCGTTTCTGTGGAATTGCAAATCTGTTCCTTACGCTTGACTTTCTGCCTCCTAGCGATTGTCTACATATGGTATCAATGTAGCTGAGCTGACTGGTGATCACCAGCTATGTAAAGAGGAGATAAATGCTACCCAAATCATTGTCTGCACACCAGAGAAATGGGACATTATTACACGTAAAGGAGGAGAGAGAACTTACACTCAACTTGTTCGTCTGATTATTCTGGTGAGTCCTGAAAGCCGAGGAACTTTTGTCATTGTTTTTTTTTTTTTTTACATGATTTGGGGGTTTAGAACATGTAATACACTCAAATCAAATGAGACAAAATTGATACCTTACAGGATGAAGTGCACCTTCTCCATGATGACAGAGGTCCAGTTTTGGAGTCTTTAGTTGCCAGAGCCATTCGTAACATAGAAATGACTCAGGAAGATGTGAGGTTGGTGGGTCTCAGTGCTACTCTACCCAACTATGAAGACGTAGCCACCTTCCTTCGTGTGGATCCTGCCAAAGGACTTTTCTACTTTGATAACAGGTATATGAGCAAGCTAAGGCGGGTTATGTAGCGGCATTGGTTTCTTTACATGTCCAAAGTAGAGCATTGATTAAATATTTTGTTTTGTGTGTTAAAAACAATTAGTTAATCTTCTCAGTGAATGGTGATTATTGATATAGAGAAATAACCATTTTTTTATCCTACAAAGTTCACCTGTTCTGGTTCTTTCTAGTTTCCGCCCTGTGCCTCTGGAACAGACCTATGTTGGTATTACAGAGAAGAAGGCTATAAAGCGTTTTCAGATCATGAATGAGATTGTGTATGAGAAGATTATGGAGCATGCTGGGAAAAACCAGGTGTGTAATCTCGATAAGAGAAATTTCTAGCCCACTGATGCCCAGTGGATCAGCTAGATATTTTGACCTATAAATTATGAAGGCAAATATATAAAATGGTGCTCTATATTATTATTATTATTATTATTATTTATTTTATTTTTCATTCTTTTGTGCAAGTCTCTTATTCGAGGTTGATCCATGTGGATTATTTCTTTTTACAGGTTCTGGTCTTTGTACATTCCAGAAAAGAGACTGGCAAGACATCCCGTGCCATTAGAGACATGTGCTTGGAAAAAGACACGTTGGGTTTGTTCCTGCGAGAGGGTTCTGCCTCTACTGAGGTGCTCCGAACAGAAGCTGAGCAGTGCAAGGTCAGTTAGTGTTCCTGGACCTTTATCTGTTTTCTCTTTATTTTTTAGTTTTGCTAAATTACCTTCTTACTTCTCTAGAACCTGGAATTGAAGGACCTCCTGCCATATGGATTTGCCATTCACCATGCTGGAATGAGTCGTGTAGACAGGACTCTGGTGGAGGATCTGTTTGCTGACAAACACATCCAGGTATAACCCAAACATGAAAACACCCCTCTGAGTGGGGAAAGTAGAAGCTGTTGAAATGATTTTGTGTTTTTTACAATGTGGTCATGAACATAATCATTGATCCCGTGTAACAGCTGTGTTTTTGTGTGGCAGGTTCTCGTGTCCACAGCTACATTGGCCTGGGGTGTGAATCTCCCAGCTCACACCGTCATCATCAAAGGGACTCAGGTTTACAGCCCAGAAAAGGGCAGGTGGACTGAGCTGGGAGCCCTGGATATCCTGCAGGTAACATTCACTTATGCTGGCATAAACCATCCGTTTAATAAAATAAATTCTTACGTTTCTGAACATCCCTCTGGGGATAATCTTTTTGAATGCCAGTAAGCGTTTCCTATAGGCATCTGGATGTTATCACTGCTGGACAATCTACAGTGATTGTATTGTGCTGCAGTCTCATGCTAAACCCCCTGGATTACATATAGTTTGTGGTGTTGAAGCTTCCATGGGATTTATTTTTTTGCATTTCCCTATGCAGTGTCTTCAAGGCCAATTGCAAGAGAATAGTTGGACTGCCTTCATTACATTTACTTAGCATTTTATGATATGCTACCCCTGCTTCTAGCTGTCTTTTATTCAATATATGAAGAAGTTTCTCTTTGTATAATCAGATGCTGGGTAGAGCCGGGCGTCCTCAGTATGACACAAAAGGTGAAGGCATCCTCATCACATCACACGGGGAACTGCAGTATTACCTGTCCCTGCTCAATCAGCAGCTGCCCATTGAGAGTCAGATGGTGTCTAAACTTCCAGATATGCTGAATGCCGAAGTGGTCCTGGGAAATGTGCAGAATGCAAAGGTATGTTGCTTGTATTTGGCTGATTTGTTCCCAATAACTCCTATCAGACAATTGGAATTGGGTAGGTTAATGGACCGAATCCTGACTTCCGCAGTGCGAGCACAGTGTGTGTATAGATGATGATTGGGTGGGATACATACGGCAGCTGCACAAGGTGAAAGGGGAATGTATTGGAATTGTGCGGTAAGTGCAGACTTCTGAGCTGTGCCTATTTTTACTTGAGGACGGCTCAGAAATATGAAGGCAGGGACCGCTGCTAGTAGCTCTGCGTGAGTGACCTCCGCTCACCCATATGAAGTCTGGATATATAGCGGGTATCCGGCAAGCGGAATTGGGGCTTTGGCTCAGGTTCTATATTATGGGTATGGTATCTGTATGGATAGCTTATCTTATGTATTTAGGTAGTAAATGAGTCATGATGTTTATAATTCTGTAGAATAAGAGCATTATGAAATGCACAAAATGAATTTGTATAGATGCACGTTGCTTCGGTCATATCTATGCTACACATTGTTTTTGCAGGATGCTGTGAACTGGTTGGGTTACACCTACCTATATATACGTATGCTGCGCTCACCCAATCTCTATGGGATCTCTCATGACGATCTGAAATCTGACCCCTTGCTGGAGCAGAGGCGTCTGGACTTGATCCACACAGCGGCTCTTATGCTGGACAAGAACAATCTTATGAAATATGATAAGAAGACTGGTAATTTCCAGGTAGCCGTTCACTCTCCCTTAGTTCTTAGAATACTTGTAGTAAATATGGGATTTCTTTTGTCTGATTGGACGATGTGTTTTTTTTTTTCTAGGTGACTGAATTGGGTCGTATTGCCAGCCACTACTACATCACCAATGATTCTGTTCAGACTTACAACCAGCTTTTAAAGCCAACGCTCAGCGAAATAGAACTGTTCCGTGTCTTTTCTTTGTCTTCAGAGTTCAAGAACATCACTGTCAGAGAGGTGGGTGCTGAGTGAAGCTGCAGGGAGCGATATCTTTGTGATTATTTCCTATGCTGAAATGTTGGATATATAAAAAAGAAGCCTTTTATGTGATTACATGTGTATGTGTACAGTAGCTGCAATTTGATTTGTCTTCCAGGAAGAGAAACTGGAGCTGCAGAAGTTGCTGGAGAGAGTACCGATCCCTGTCAAGGAGAGTATTGAAGAGCCTAGTGCTAAAGTAAGCCCCTTGGTAATAAAAGATGGTTTGATGGGTTCATTTTCCATGTGACAATGATTACATGATGTCCCCTTTTCCTGCAGATCAATGTCTTACTCCAAGCCTTCATCTCACAGCTGAAATTGGAAGGGTTCGCTCTGATGGCTGACATGGTCTATGTCACACAGGTACACGGAGCTCATAAAACTTCTAAATGCATTAATGTGGAATAAAAGCATGAGACCATTTGCTTTAAGAAAACATTTGCAGCAATAAGATAATGTGTGGTGGGTGTACCAATCATAGCCAACTTCATGTATTTGCTACAAACACCTCCTGAAGTAAGGTCTCTTT
>WWET01001215.1:198446-240176 GCA_011038615.1 Limnodynastes dumerilii
GCTGATATATACCATTGCCCAGCGCTGCCTAGTTCTGGCCTAGTTAGTAATGTCTTCAAAAAAAACAAACTCCACTTTAAGGAGTGTTTATTATTGTCATGTAACGTCTGTTTTGTTTTTAGTCTGCAGGACGTCTCATGCGAGCAATATTTGAAGTTGTCTTGAACAGAGGTTGGGCACAGCTCACAGACAAGACACTGAATCTCTGCAAGATGATAGATAAGCGGATGTAAGCATTGCCTTGTGGGGTACAGTTGCTTCTCCTTTCTTTAGACACCCCTCTGAGCTCTGCCCTCTCTCTACAGGTGGCAGTCCATGTGTCCACTTCGTCAGTTTAAGAAGCTCCCAGAGGAAGTGGTAAAGAAGATTGAAAAGAAAAACTTCCCATTTGAACGTCTGTATGACTTGAATCATAATGAGATAGGTGAGCAGAACTCTAGTTTCCAGATCCGTGTATTTTCTGGTTTAACCTACACAAGACTAAACATTCCCCTTTGGTAGACCCTTCGCCTGCCTCGGTGGTTTACTGTTTTCTAAGCTTAACTGTCCCTCTACTGTCTACCCTAATAGCTGCATTTGTCTGGATGTCTCTCAAAACACAACCGTTATATTGGCCATTTCTAAACCTCCATCGCTAGCGGTGTTTCCCGGCCTGTCATCGTTTGTTCTGTGTATTAAGTGTTTATTTATTTTATTTTATTTTTTACCATTTTCAACACTTGCTGTTCCATAGGTGAGCTGATCCGCATGCCCAAAATGGGAAAGACTATTCATAAATATGTGCACTTATTCCCCAAGCTACACTTGTCTGTGCACTTGCAGCCTATCACTCGCTCCACACT
This sequence comes from Limnodynastes dumerilii, assembly GCA_011038615.1. Taxonomy (NCBI): domain Eukaryota; kingdom Metazoa; phylum Chordata; class Amphibia; order Anura; family Limnodynastidae; genus Limnodynastes; species Limnodynastes dumerilii. Next base: position 199,289 of record WWET01001215.1, read on the forward strand.
AAAAGTAGAGCTGACCATTACCCCAGACTTCCAATGGGATGAGAAGGTGAGCAACACTGTATTTACTCATGGATTCTTTCCGTAGACTGTAGTATCCAAAAACAACTAAAAATAGAAGACAGGAGACCTTATGGGAAACTAGCAGCATATCTCGTCTATAGGCCTCTGGGGGGGGCAGATAAAAATAAGTGTAAGCAATGTTTAGTAGATTTTAATTGTCATTCCATGTTGGTAAATCATAGGTGCATTTTGGGAAGGAAGCACGTGTATGAGAGGGTTAGGTTGTCGTGCTGATGTGTTGCATCAATCTTTCATCGCGGCTTCTCTCCTTAGGTGCATGGTTCCTCTGAGGCATTTTGGATCCTAGTTGAAGATGTTGACAGTGAAGTCATTTTGCACCATGAATATTTCCTGCTCAAAGCCAAATATGCCCAGGACGAGCATCTGGTCACATTCTTTGTACCAGTGTTTGAGCCTCTTCCTCCGCAGTACTTCATTCGGGTGGTGTCTGACCGCTGGCTGTGTGAGTATTCAGCAAGAATTGTCCTGCCTCTTATTTAAACCCTGCATTATCTTTGTTTGTAAATATTAATGATTGAATGGTTATGATTGGACCGCCATTGTCTGTGCCTCCATGCATTATGCCTCTGCCTTGTGTTGCAGCTTGCGAGACACAACTGCCTGTCTCTTTCCGCCACCTGATCCTGCCTGAGAAGTACCCACCACCCACAGAACTGCTGGATCTGCAGCCGCTGCCTGTGTCTGCTCTCAGGAATAGTGCCTTTGAGAGCCTGTACCAGGACAAGTTCCCTTTTTTTAACCCTATCCAGACCCAAGGTAAAGAAAACTGGAAAATGAATGTCCTTTATGGGGTTAACAATCCATTTAAACAAGGAGAGGTTGAACACGAAAGTTGCCTACGCTCCTTTATTTTCTTTGTTTATGGTTTCCTTTTGCTTAAGTACTTTTCCCTGTAATGGAGCTGTACCCGTGGGTGGTTTATATGCGCAAAGTAGTTTTTGAATTAATGTTAGATTTTAAAAACGTGACTGTTTGGTAAAGATAAAATGATTTAAATGTCTTCAATTTAGTTTAAGCTTTTAGTCGGCTTTTGTTGATTTTTTTTTTTTTTTTTTTTTTTTTTTTTTTTTTTATGCTAAGTCAATTTGTCTTCTTTAGCTGATAAAGATTCTATAATACTGTCAAGGAATTTTATGTAGCTTTTAAGTAATTTCTTGATGAATTTTGTGCTTTGTATACATCATTTAATTCCCCTGGCTGATGCAATGTTTGTGTCTCTTTGATTTAAAACCCCAAAATGTATAGTTTAGTTTCAAGTAGCTGAAATAGACATCATCTGAATAGTGTATAAATCGCCAGGCTTTCAAGCCTGTAGAATTCCTCATTGTCAAATGATGTCTTGTTGGACACAAGGTGCTATTCTAAATCTTTTCCTCTTTTCTTCCAGTCTTTAACACAGTCTATAACAGTGATGACAATGTATTTATTGGAGCTCCCACTGGCAGCGGGAAGACCATTTGTGCAGAGTTTGCCATTCTACGTATGTTGCTGCAGAACTCTGAGGGGCGCTGTGTTTATATAACTCCCATGGAGGCTCTAGCTGAGCAGGTATGCTATTCACAACCCATTGAAAATTGCTGACAGGGGTCTCTATCCCACCTACCCATATAATGCGTTCTCTTGTCACTGTACCTGCCAGAGCACATAACATCCTTTATTCACTTCACAAAAGAATATTCTGTATTAAACGATATTGTTTTAAACTCCTCCAGACCTGCAGGTTTCCATTGTGAAGGTGTCACGGCCTTTTGTATTAATATTTCTTTGATGCGTGCTCTCTTTCGAAATTTTGCAATCATGTTGCTACGATCTGCTCTGTAACAAGTCAATTCAATATTCCGAAGCAGTATAATAATTAAAAATTGAAGATTAAAAAAAAAAAAGTTTACTTGGTCTGTCAGAAATGTTATCTCGTTATTAAATCTGTTTCACAAAATAGTTCTTGCTCAAATCTATAGGTTAATCCAAACAGGTGCATGAAAGACAGGGGCAATCGCAAAGGAACAAAAACACTCCAGCAGTCTTGGCCAGTAACCACCTTGCCATTGTATCTCTAAATGCAGCGATGTTATTTGCACACTATTTGCAGATGTATGTAACGTTTCTGCATTTTATTTTACACATGGGATGTTATAGTTAATGGCCTGGACTGTTTTTTTCCCTTTGTTTCTGTGCAAATTACCCCTTCCTTCCATGCATCTGTCCAATATGTCAGAGCAGTCATATATACATATGTATACATATATAAATTACTTAATTGCAAACATCAGGCTTTATGTGCACAGGTCTGGTGGCCTAATTTAACATCAGCTTCATTGTTATCCATGGTCAAACTCCGATCAAGTCCAATGTTTTTTCAACTGAAGGGAGAAAGCTTGTTTGTCATCCCGATAGTTGTAGTACACCCGAAAGATAATTGATGTTCAGTGTTCTACCCAGGGCATTTTAGCCGGGTGCTCCACCCGGCAATTTTAGCTTACCACCCGGCCAAACCTGACCAAAACGTTGATTGTGATCTCCAGCTTTCAGTCTTGGTTGTGCTCCAATGGACCGTAAAGGCTTAGTTCCCAGTAGTGCAGCACCAGCTAGGCGTTTCGCAGTGTGAACGTATGTCTGGATCCCGTTAAGTAGTATTATTGCAAAGTATTACACTGCTCCCACCCAGCTGCTATTTAATACCACCCGGCTGGCAATATTTTCTGGGGTGAACACTGGATGTTGTTACAATACTGAACCTAGGATGAGGACCAGAAACCGATCACTTAGTTACTGGTAATAAAGCGCTGGGGTATTCTTGTTACATTTTTCTAGTCCTGTTATCTCAAGTTTTGCCAGGTTTTCTGAAATTTTTACTTTGTTCCTTGCAGTAATTAGGTGTCTTTTTTTGCCTGATTTGGGTTTAATGTATCCGATAGAGAAGTACACAAGTAAATTGTTTCCGCCCACAGCTGTGCACATACCAACTTTAGTATTTTTCTATTGCTCCTCTTTGTGCCTTCATTAGCTGAGAAGTGATTCATTTATGGAAATAAATGCTAATAGCACATCTCTGCTTCCAGAGAACAGCTTTTATCTTGTATATATCTCAGCTATGATAAGAATATAGGGCTGGATCCAGACCTAAATGCAATGTCCATATGCTCACAGCCGGCTGCGAATGTAGGGACTTTGCTATTCTATATTCTGGAGTACACCCTCCTCCAGTACCACCACCTCATACGTTTAGCGAGTGGGCCATCCCCTGTGCAGAGATTAAAAAGCGGCATCAGGCTCTGCATTTCAGTGCGGAAATACCTGTACTTGTACTGCGCTTATATCTAGCATAAGTATGTCGTCTGTCTTTGTCTGGACATGGTCCAAAATATCTACAACAAGCCTGTAAAATTGTAAAAATGTGAAGTTACAACTATTTGTACCACTGTATGCTGCTATGGTCTGGCCCAGGAATTTCTGGCTTAAGGTAATGAGATGAATGACTACTAGTAGAATGAAGATGACCAGCATTTCACCTCATGGGCACTGGGCAAGAAGAATCTCTCTCCCTCTTTAAGTTCTACTATTTAGGGATAGTGGCCTTAATTCAGAGTTTGAATTAAAGTTACACCTGGGCAAAACTATGTTGATTTCAGGGGAGTCAAATTTCATCTGTTGTAAACAATATTATGGTTGGAAGGTGATGTTTCCCAGCCCAAGTCTGAATAACAGTGTAAAAATGAAGCTGGTCACGATCTGTGTGCAATAAGCAAAAGCAAATTATTCTTCCTACATGCATAGAATAAATTTTGACTCCCCCTGAAATCACAAACTCTGAGTCAGGGCCAGTGTATTTTTCTTTAGTAATAGTATGAAGTTTAATTTGTAGCTTGTGACATAATTATGGAGTGGAAGTGCGTGACCAGTACTTAGTAACTGACTCTTTACTCACATGTTTTGCTGGTGTAGGTTTTTATGGACTGGTTTGAGAAGTTCCAGGATCGGCTGTATAAGAAAGTTGTGCTGCTGACTGGTGAAACCAGCACTGACCTGAAACTGCTGGGGAAAGGAAATATTATCATTAGCACACCGGAGAAGTGGGACATCTTGTCCCGGCGTTGGAAGCAGCGTAAAAATGTGCAGAATGTTAGCTTGTTCGTTGTGGATGAGACCCATCTTATTGGAGGAAGTAATGGGGTGAGTGTATTGACTCACGTTTGAGCCTTTTATTTTTTCACTACATTTTTTGTTATATGTCAATCCTATGTTTAGAGGTCTTTATAAAATTTTAAATGAATTTACCAATAAGTTTGACATTGTCTGTTTTCCTGTAGCCTGTACTGGAGGTGATCTGCTCCCGTATGCGATACATTTCATCCCAAATTGAGAGGCCAATCCGTATCGTGGCCCTCAGTTCCTCCCTCTCAAATGCTAAAGATGTGGCTCACTGGCTGGGATGCAGCGCCACAGCAACATTTAACTTCCATCCTAATGTGAGACCAGTACCCCTGGAGCTACACATACAGGTAAGTTATTGGTTTCTGTTTCTTAGTTCTGCCTTTTTCCTCTCCACACAAAATGATCAAACGCATCTGTTTTATAACACAGAAGATGACAATACAATTTTTTAATGCTCTGATTCCTTCTTTAGGAGGGTTTTAGTGAAAGGATCTCATACTGGTATTGGAGCCAGTAAGCAACTGATGCTGATTATATATACTCTTTTGCCTCAGACATGGGCCCCTGACTTACAGGAACACATTAAATAAATAAAATAAAACATATGGGAGATAGAACCCTCATCAAAAGAGTTGGGTGCTAGTTAGTAAAATCTCAAATAGGCGTAATGTATTTAAAGCCAATTAATTAATATACCACTTCTCAGTCACCTTCTCTGTTCTCAGACACCAAGGAATAAGGGTGAGGATTTTTCTATGCGTTTATTTTGTAACCTTGTTTATGTGTTATGCTTTTTATGCTGGTTGTATGGTCTGTTACTGTTCAGATTGTGTTCTGCTACTTGTGTAATGGGGAGTTTTTGTAAGTGATTGTCTGTTCTTATTCTAGGGCTTCAACATCAGTCACACACAAACCAGACTGCTTTCCATGGCCAAACCGGTTTACCACGCCATCATAAAGCACTCTCCCAAGAAGCCCGTTATTGTGTTTGTGCCGTCACGAAAACAAACCCGACTCACGGCCATTGATATACTCACCACATGTGCTTCTGATGTGCAGCGACAAAGGTGTGTTGGATGAAATAAAGGGATGTACTGGAAGATATGAGGAACGTGCACTAAAAGATTTTGCTTACGGATGTTAATCTCTCATCAGGTTTCTGCACTGCACAGAAAAGGATCTTGCGCCATACCTGGAAAAACTCAGTGATGGCACATTGAAAGAGACATTGCTGAATGGTGTTGGCTATCTACATGAAGGGTTGACGTCTTTGGAGAGGCGCATTGTTGAACAGCTCTTTAACTCTGGTAAGTGTTTGTTTTTTACCAATATTTTAGGAATCCTCTCAAGGTTTTTTTTTTCACTGCTTGTAGAAACATAAACTGAATTATTAATGGTTGTTCCCCACCACAGGCGCTGTGCAGGTGATTGTAGCTTCTCGCAGTCTATGTTGGGGGCTTAACATTGCTGCTCACCTGGTCATTATCATGGACACGCAGTACTACAATGGAAAGATTCATGCGTATGTATCGGCACTGAAGGGATAGGAGTTCTGCTTTCTTTTTAGTATTCGTTCTGATTGTTGTCTTTTCTCTCACCCAGGTATGTAGATTATCCCATCTATGATGTTCTTCAGATGGTTGGATACGCAAATCGTCCACTACAAGACGACGAAGGACGATGTGTCATTATGTGTCAAGGATCCAAAAAGGTGATGATGCTTCTGTGATCTGTTTAATAGGCTTAAGGTTAAGGGTTTCATTAGTTTCTCTCTTTGTTTTAAACACTTTTCTTTTACTTTGTGCTCTTGCTCCATTTTAATTAAATGTATCAGTTGTGTTATTTGTTCGTTTATGTTGTCATTTGATTTATTTTGTGAATATATATTAAAAACATAAATATTTTTTGTATTGCAGGATTTCTTTAAAAAGTTTTTGTATGAGCCTCTTCCAGTGGAGTCTCACTTGGATCACTGCTTACACGATCATTTCAATGCCGAAATAGTCACCAAAACTGTGGAGAACAAGCAGGATGCGGTGGACTACCTGACCTGGACATTCCTGTACAGGCGTATGACACAGAATCCAAACTATTACAACTTACAAGGTGGGTACCGGAAATCTCTTGTTATAATCGCATTAAGCAAAACTCATCTCCGTCCTCATTCTGTCTCTTGCTCTTCTATTACCATCGCTGTTTGACACTCATTCATGCGAGACCTATTGTGTTTCCTTCTCTCCCACTCCTTTTACTTCACCTTTTACTTCTTGACATGCTGCATTTGTTCCATTATCCTGTCTGGTCTTTCTTTGTCATTTTGATCTTTTGCTCGTGTTGGACTAGCACTTTTATATAAATGTTTGACTGACATCTCTGTGTTTTATTCTCTATTGTATGTGTATATCAGGGGTGTCCCACAGACATCTGTCGGATCACTTGTCAGAACTGGTTGAACAGACCCTCAGTGACTTAGAACAGTCTAAATGTATCAGTGTTGAAGATGAAATGGACGTCGCACCTCTTAATCTGGGCATGATAGCAGCTTATTATTACATCAACTACACCACAATAGGTGAATTGAGTTCCCCTGCTACTTTTTTCTCTCTCGTATTTTAATGATCTTCCATCTGAATTTTTATATTTGGATTTCCACAGAACTCTTTAGTATGTCTCTGAACGCAAAGACCAAAGTGCGGGGATTGATAGAAATCATTTCCAATGCAGCTGAGTACGAGGGCATACCTATCCGCCACCGGGAGGACAACTTGCTGCGCCAGGTGAGAAGGGGATAGCAATTGTGTGTGATGGCTGTGATGCAGTAATAGCAGCGCTAGTTACAGGAGAGCAGCAGGACAGACTATTTAATAAGGGAAAGTTTTTTGCATGAATAAGTTGTCCCATGATGTGGATAATCAATGATTTACAAGTGTGTACTTTATCTCCTTCATCAGCTGGCACAGAAAGTGCCCCATAAACTTACCAACCCCAGATTCAATGACCCTCATGTGAAGACTAACCTCCTGCTTCAGGCTCACTTGTCCCGCATGCAGCTGAGTGCAGAGCTACAGTCCGACACAGAGGAGATCCTCAGCAAGGTGAGATGTCCGTACAAGACGTCATGCGAAGTGCTTCTACATGTGCTTAAAACTAATCACAGTTGTGCATTTCTCTGCTTCACCAGGCTATCCGGCTCATCCAGGCATGTGTGGATGTGCTCTCCAGTAATGGTTGGCTCAGTCCAGCTCTCGCTGCTATGGAACTGGCTCAAATGGTCACCCAAGCCATGTGGTCCAAGGACTCCTATCTGAAACAGCTTCCACACTTCACCATTGAGCACATCAAGCGATGCACAGACAAGGTAACAGCTGTTCCTCGAGGTGTAATGAAGCCTTGTTGTTGCTCCTTTAGTATTATCCATGGTATGTATTCTCACGTGGAAACCAATAATTTATCCTCCTGTCTAATGCAGGGTGTGGAGAGTGTTTTCGATATAATGGAGATGGAGGACGAGGATCGTACAGAACTGCTGGAGCTCTCCGATGCCCAGATGGCAGATGTAGCCAGATTCTGTAACCGCTACCCCAATATTGAGCTTTCCTATGAGGTGGCAGACAAAGACTCCATTAGGAGGTAAGATCCTAATGCATAAATATATGGCTGAGAGATCTGGCACAATATATCCTGGGGTGGAGTAAATTACTCTGCAGATGCTGCAGGAAACATTAAAGGTGAACTAGAAATAGGATTTGTGTTATACACAGTGGTTGAGGGTTATCTCTGCCTAATGTGGTATGGTGTCCTTGTAGCTGGCTCTGTTTAATGTTCTCTGTTGTTTGCAGTGGTGGTGCTGTGGTGGTACTGGTGCAGCTGGAACGAGAAGAGGAAGTTACAGGTCCTGTCATTGCTCCACTCTTCCCTCAGGTATGTTTATTGACGCGTTTGGAAATGTAGCAAATACAGCTGTATGTGACTCCTGCTAACAATGTTTGTTTGTACTGGTTCCAACTAGTAGAATTCAACAAATGTTACAGGTCTAACTTGCTGCTTCTACAGTGGTATAGTTGTGTATTGCTCATCAGGCATAGATTATCATTTCTGGCTTTTGTTCTATTACAGAAACGCGAGGAGGGCTGGTGGGTGGTAATCGGAGACGCCAAATCAAACAGTCTGATCTCCATCAAGAGGCTGACACTACAACAGAAAGCCAAGGTAAGCAGGGACAACCTGGGAAGCATTTCTCTCATAAAGATGTTTGGTAGCGCTAGACACTTGGTTAATTAGTTGTAGTGGTTTGTATTTTACTTGGTCTTTGGTTTGTTTTGTCTTCATCTTTTGAGTGGCTGTTACTCTTGACCTAGACCTCTGATTAATGCTCTTATAAAAAATATTGCTTAACAAAATGCTCCCCAGTGTATCTAACCAGTGCTCCTCGGGGGTGAGGGACCCCATTTACATCTGGTGGAGCTGCCCTGCTATACGCCCATTCTGGACAAATGTGCGATTAGTGGCCTTGACTGTCTTAGGTGGAGACCTCTCATACCCCTGAATGTTTTCTGCTTAACCTTTCCCCGGTTCCCATATATACATTTAAAACAACATTAATCCAACATTTTATTAATGCCGCTAAAGCGATGATCCCGACTCACTGGAAATCCCCATCTCCTCCAACGGCTAGAGACCTTACTCTTTCCACACTGGACAAGTGTCTTATCTTCACAGCAACCTCTTACCCATGGCTATGCTTTAAAGAAACTGCTTTTTTTAAGCAACTAGTGAACTGATCCCCTCCCAACGGGATTTATCCACCTTAGGCTTCTAGGCTATTCCAATTCTCTTATCCCCCCCCCTAAACTGCTCTAATTTAGCTAACTCTTATATTACTCAGACTGCTCGTTTGATGATTGCTTTTATATTTAATGCTAATAAACAATATTTACACTATAAAAAAATATTAAATTGGGTAGAAAATATGTGACCAGGACATTCTTTAACCTAGCAATTCTAATTTTCTTTTACAGTTTCAGTGCACTACCCTCTAGTTACCATGTAGTGTCAGGTGGTGATCCAGGTTTTATTTAGGGCAGTGGTTCTTACCTTTTTTGGGGGAGTACCATTGCCCCTATTGCTTTATGTCAAGTACTACTTTGCATACCATGTAGTCACATACCCACAACCCACATTTTTTCATGGTTTTTGTTGTTCACATATTTTTGCAGTGATTTTCTACATATGCAATTTAGCCCCAAGATATTTTATTATTTCCTCTGTCATTAGGTATCATACTTCCCAACAGCCTTGCCCAATTGCCCTGATTATCGCCTGGCAGTGGTACTATTACCACTAGTTAACCACTAATTTAGGGCTTATGGATTTCACTTAGAACCTTGTTTTTAAGATACTGTAACAGTACAAATATATTGTCTGTGTCATTTGTTTTTCCACTCAAGTGATAAGATGTGTACTTGAAATAGCCTCTGTTCCGTGTAGTGGACGGGGGATCTTATGCTTGTTTTAAAACTGTGTAACGTCTGTACTGATGCAATGAGACTGCTGTAACATGAGTAGGATGGATAATTTAAAATGACATGGTTAAGCTTGCAAGTATCCTTCATTTACAACTTGCTTTATTTTTTCCTGCAGGTTAAGTTGGATTTTGTAGCTCCAGCCACTGGGGGACATAATTACACCCTTTACTTCATGAGTGATGCTTACATGGGCTGTGACCAGGAGTACAAATTCAGTGTGGACGTGAAGGAAGCAGAAAGTGACAGTGACTCTGATTAGGAGCCATTTCTTTTCTCAAGCCATGGACGCAGATATTAGCTGTGATTCATTACCATCCTTATTGCACAGCACTAAAGATCTTACACCATTACAACGCTTATAGAAGACTGTAAATAGCTTTTTAATCATTTTAAGCAGTGTGACACCATTGCTTAGGTTGTGTTGTATCACTGAGGGGAAGCTAGAACTGGTCATTTGTAAGTCTAGTCCCTGTTATCTTGTTGCTAGATATATGAAATGTGAAATAAAGGTTTTTGTTTTCGTAGTTTGTGTCAAGTATTTACTAAGGTTTGTTGGACACATTGGTGTTTATTATACTGGAATGTGATAGCAACATCGGTGAATGATTATTGTAAATGTTTGTTTTCTGCTGCTCATGTTTATGCCTGTTTTTTCTTACTTCACAAAACAGATTAACTAAATTTATATTTAGAAAGATATCCCGCCACACCTCCTTAATCACATACTATTCCGTGACACTTATTGTGCATGGATCTCTATCAATAAGAAATGTGGACGAAATTTCCACAGTTCCAGATACATCCCTATCACGGGTAATCCTAATTTCCTCTTCCTCCTCCTTCGGCAGCACACCATAGGTTAACCTCCCCTGTTAGGAGTCCGACAGGAAAGAAAGAAAGACCCGCCAAGTATAAAGATACCACTCCCCCTTCTCTCCTTGTCTTTCATTCTTTCCTGTCCGGGCAGCGCTGCAGTGGTTTGCTCGGGGAGACAGGCTGGTGGTGGTCTCGGAGCGTCCGGTCCCTGGCGCTGTGCTGTAGGCCCGCCCCTACTTGCGAGGGCGGGTTGGCAGCGACGTGCGGGGCCGCGAGGAGATGGGCGGCCATCTTTCTGTAGCCTGCATTTATCCTTTGTGAAGGCAGGCGTGACATCAGCGGGCGCCTGGCGGGAGTTTTAAAAGGGGCCAGGCACCGGAGAGCTCTGTGTCTGACAGATGCATCGCTGATCTGGAGGAACACAGGCCACAGAAATCTGGGTAAGCCCTGCACAACCTTTTATTTTTATTATCTTATTGAGAATGTTAGTGTCTTTTACTTTAGATCTGATTAATTCCAGGGAGTTAAAATCAAGACATAAGAAAAGTCATGCTGCACGTTGTACTATGTGTGAGGCCCCCTGCCTGATAAACATAGCAGTATGGCATGTACAGAATGTAAAAAGAAACAACAAGAACAGCCTTCTCAGGAGATGTTACAGCTGGTGCAATTAATGAAAGCGTCTATGGCAGAAACCTTTGTTACCAAAGAACATTAGTAACAAAAGACCCAGGAATGCTAGAAGCGATAAATCGCATGATTCAGGTCCTGAAGACTTTACATTGCTATCGGAGAAATCTAGTTCTGACACTAGCTCAATTCACTCCAATGCAGAGGCTGACTTTAATCAGGATTTGGTAAATAGTTGCTTAAACTAATACATAAATCTTTGTATTGTATCTTTGTAAGTATTGAGGATACACAAGAACCACTTAAAATACAGGATTTACTTTTTAAAGTAAAGAAAAAGAAGGCTTTCCCTTGTCCCAGGCGTTAAAAGATATTGTTGAAGAAGAGTGGAAGTTTCCAGAGAAGAGGCTCCCGGTTTCTCTGAAAATGGCGAAATTGTATCCTTTTAATACAGAGGAAATTAAAAAGTGGGAGAATCCACCTCACGTGGATGCAGCCATTGCCAGACTATCACACAAAACCAAGTCTAAGCTCATAACCATTCCTTTTCAAGGTGATCTTTTATTTGGCAAAAGATTAGAAGAAATAATTGTGAAGTTTTCCTGAGGTAAATCACAATGGTTACCACAAGATAAAGTGACAAAAAAAATCATTTGGGAATAAAGGTGGCAAGCAGCTAGCTGCTAAATTTTTTTAGAAGCAAGATCGTATAGGCCAGGTAAAAGCTACAGGAGAGGTCAATACTCTGGGAGATCTAATTTTCGTGCCCAAAGAGGCAGAGACATCCGAGGTACCCTTAAACAGATGGCCCAATGATGCCGGGAATATAAGTCCAGACACTGCAGTTGGGGGCAGGTTGTTGGGATTCGTTCGAGTTTAGAAACGCACAACCCCGGACAAATGGGTGATGGAGATCTTAAACCACGGGTACAAAATAGAATTTATCAAAATTCTGGCAAGTTTACTCCTGTGGACAAAGAATAATTAGTGGCTTTGAAGACGAGCTTAACTTCCATAATACAGCAGAAAGTGGTGGTAGAAGTACCAGCGACAGAACGGCATCAGGGATTTTATTCAAGATTCTTCGTAGTTCCCAAACAATCAAGTCAATTATAACGGGGATACAAAGGGAAAGTTTTCTGGTTAAAATCGATTTGAAGGATGCATATCTGCACGTCCCGGTCTGTGCTGCCCATCAACCTTTTCTGAGGTTTCAAGTCTTTGGAAAACATTTTCAGTTCAGAACATTACCGTTTGGCCTGGCATCATCGCCCAGAACTTTTACCAAAATTCTGATTGTCCTGATAGCAGAACTGAGGTTGAAGGGGCTGGCAATTTGGGCATATCTGGACAACATCCTCATAGCAGCTCCATCCAGAGATTTGGCTCATAAGCATTCCGCCCTGGCAGTACAGTTCCTTTCCAGGCACGGCTGGTTAATAAACACCCACAAGAGTCAGCTGGAACCTTCCCAAAGGATGCAGTATCTAGGAGATCTAATAGATACTGTAAAGATGACAGTTTCTCTATCACAGAACAGGAGGATCAACATTGTAAAACAGTGCAAATATGCTCTAACGAAAATAAGACTGTCAGCAACAGAATGCCTAAAGATCTTAGGTCTAATGTCCTCAGCTTTGGATGTCGTGGAATGGGCAAGGCTTCACATGATGTATTTCCAGTGGGCATTCCTACAACAATGGAACAGAAATCCGAAGGATGGCAAGCAAAAGATCTTTTTATCCAGGAAAGCCAGTATAGACCTAAAGTGGTGGATCCAGCCAGCAAGACTAGCGGTAGGAAGGTCATTTGCTCAGCATCGAGTAGTAGTAGTAGCTACAGACGTCAGTACAGCAGGATGGGGAGCAATGTGTGGACAACAGTTAGCTCAAGGTCTGTGGCCAAAGGAGGTGAGAATATCACACTCCAACGTCAGAGAGTGCAGAGCCGTTTTTCAAACGTGCATGGTATTCCAAGATCAGCTACAGGGACATCAAGTTCTAATAAAATCAGACAACAAGACAGTTGTGTCACACATCAACAGGCAGAGGGGCACAAGAAGTCACCAAATGATGGAAGAAATCAGAAAAATCTTATTCTGGGTAGAACGATGTACACTGAGCATGTCCGCTATTTATATAGCCGGAGAAGAAAATACACAAGCAGACTTCTTGAGCAGACATGTCTACCATCCCGGGGAGTGGGAGTTAAACCAAGAAGTATTTCTGCAACTAACAAGAAACTCTGGGGAACTCTTCAAGTGGATCTATTCACCTCAAATGCAAACAAAAAAGTGAGCCGGTTCTTCTCCAGGTACAAGGAGCCTCAGGCTCTAGGAACAGATGTGCTATCAAGCCCATGGGACTTCAACATAGCCTAAGCCTTTCCTCCAGTCCCCTTCATTCCCAAGTTCCTGAACAAGTTGAGTCAGGAGAAGGTGACTGTGACAGCAATCATGTCTTTCTGGCCCAGGAGGCCATGGTTTCCAAGGGCAATGGGCATGCTAATCCAACCATGCTTCAAATTGCCAGCGAGGAAGGACCTTCTACTTCAGGGTTCTTTTTATCACCCAAATCCACAGTCATTGATCCTGAGGGCCTGGCTGTTGAGACCAGAACCTTAAGAAAACAAGGTTTCTCAGCTAAAGTGGTTGCTACTCTCCTTAGAGCAAGGAAAGATACCACTAATGTTACTTATCGTAGGATTTGGAGAAGATTTGTCCATTGGTGTATGGAAGAACAAAAAGTGTTATCTATTATCCCTGCAATTTTAGAGTTTTTGCAATTGGGACTGGACAAAGGATTGGCAGCTAGTACAATTAAAGTGCAAATTTCAGCCATAAGTGCAGTTTTAGGCTTAGATATTGCTAACGACAAATATGTTGCAAAGTTTGTCCAGGTAGTAAGCAGGATAAAACCAGTATTCAAGGAGCCTATTGCACTGTGGGATTTAAATCTGGTATTAAATGTCCTTACAGGTATGCCGTTTGAGCCCTTACAGGAAGTCAGCATTGCATTTCTGACTCTTAAAGTGAAATTTCTGGTGGCTATCACTTCGGCACGTAGAATCTCCAAGTTACAAGCCTTATGGTCTGAGGAGCCATACTTGAACTTCCTCCCAAATAAAGTTGTCCTCCGTACTAACCCCTTATTCCTACCTAAAGTAGTTACAGCTTTTCACGTAAACAAGGAGATAATCCTTCCTTCCTTGTGTGCAGATCCAAAAAATCCTAAAGAACAGAGACTGCACACCCTAGATTTAGTGAGGAATCTTAGGCTGTACCTTGACAAAACAGCTATCTTCAGGAGTTCCAAGCAATTGTTTATTCTTTATCAGGGGCCTAGAAAGGGGTATGCAGCTTCTAAGGCCACATTAGCCAGGTGGCTGAAGTCAGGTATCCAGATAGCGTATAAAGAGAAGGGACTTTAAGCTCCTATTAAAATTAAAGCGCATTCGACTAGGGCAATGTCTACCTCATGGGCGGAGAAGGAATCCGCCTCAGTTGAGGATATATGCAAGGCGGCAGGTTGGTCGTCGGTGCACACTTTTGCCAGACATTACAGACTTGATGTTTTGTCTTCAGCGGAAGCGAAATAAGGTTCTTTCTGCAGTAGTTCAGTAATAGCAATTTATAGCATTAGGTTGTTTTTTGTTTTTTTTTGTTTTTTTTTTGTTTTTTTTAAAGTTTTAGTTGTATTGATCCTGCCCATTGAAGTTAACTGCTAGGTTAGATGCCCATGGTGTGCTGCCGGAGGAAAGTTAGCCACACATTATTACCTGCTAATGTGGTTTCCTTTACTCCTCCAAGGCAGCACACACTTCCCTTCCCCTGATTGTTTTATTGTATATACTAATTGTGCTTTTTTTGAGCTGAAAGAAGTTGGAGAGAAGGGGGAGTGGTATCTTTATACTTGGCGGGTCTGTCTTTCTTTCCTGTCAGACTCCCATGGTGCGCTGCCTCGGAGGAGTAAAGGAAACCACATTAGCAGGTAATAACGTGTGGCTTCCCTTCTGGCTTAGACAATTGGCGGTTTCTAACATGGAAACAAAAAGGTATCAAGATCACTAACGATATTTTTGATCCTGGGGGGCAATTACTTTTCAAGTTATTAAAGATAAATTTGACATCCCTTGTAGTCCATTTTATATGTACCTACAGGTAAGACATTTGGTACAGACAGCACCAAAAGCTTTTCCTACCCATGAAGAGTTGACCATTTGATGCAACAATTTCATTTCACCAAAACTGTTAAATATAAAACTAAATACTTAGAAAAACATTTACTTAGTAGAGCTACGGAGAGATGGTTGCAACCTCTGATACAAAAATGGCAAAGTGATATATCAGACATTACTGATCCAGAGGATATTAAAAACTTTGATACCTCTTTTAAGGCCCTGAAATCTGCCCGTCTCCAAGAGATCCATTTTCGTTCAATTAACAGAGCTTATATTTCCCAATTTAGAAGACATCAGATGGACAACACCTTCCCAGACGTATGTCCCAAATGTAAAGGGACTACCGACAATTTTATTCATGCTATGTGGAACGGGTTTCTTAAATTCACTATTTTCTATATCTATTATGGCAGATCCAAAAGCCTAGTTATGTGCCAATTTCAGCAATTGGGATCTCTGTAGTTCCATACAACAAATTATTCTTTTGATTACAGTGACTGGGGGGCTGATTCAGAGTTACACATACACCTTTTTTGAGGTGGAAGTGTAGACCTGAGCAATACCATGTTGAGATGCAAGGGGAGGCAGATTTATATTGTAAAACCAGAATTAAAATTAAGAGGTGAACTTTCTTAGCTCAACTCTCTTTTATAGAATAATCATAAAGCTAATGCAGTATTTTAGTTATATGTGTAAAAGTAAAGAATTTTCCATGCATGCAATTTTTGTTTTAATTAATCAACACACCTTTACTTTGAAAAATGGTTTAGATGAGCTGTACACTTCCACCTAAAAAAAGGTGGATGTGTTACTCTGAATCAGCCCCTGTAACAGTAGCCAAGAGTCACATACTAGATAATTGGATTAAGAGGTTGACGCCCTCATTGGGCGCAGTTAAATCCACCCTTTTAGAACTATTATATTTTGACAGGAGTACAGCCTTCCCGGATGTAGAACAAGGAATATTAAGGCTTCATAAAAAATGGGGAATTTTTAGAGATTCATTGGACACCCTTGATCAAACGCATGTATACAAGGGATTTGAGAATACCACGTTGTACTTGTACAGAAATGTATCTAATGATTATGCAAATGTGTCATCAGTTAACAATGTACTAAGTTAATTACTCAATTGGTTGTCGGAATATACTGAGGGCTCAACATGATGTAAAACTCAGAACTTGCATTCTAGGGGACTATTGTTTGATAGTAGGTCAGGGAACACATTTGAAATGGTTTTATTTTCATTCTTAGCTTTTATTTTTACCTCTATTTACTTTTCAGTTTTCAATTTTACATGGTTGTATATGAAGTCATGATATGTATTTACAATGATATATGATGTTCAATGTATATTCAGCTGGTAACTTAAATATTATCTGTTTTCTTACATCATCTTATCTACCATGCTCGTTGTACCCTTTACATATATGACATGCTGGTACCAATGTCTTATTTGTATATATGGATAAAACAATAAAATGTTTTTCAACAAAAAAAAACTAAAGTTATATATATTTTTGAAAATCCAAAACTTGTTTCTTTATCTTACTCCCTGGCACCACTGATGATGGGTACATCCCTATTCCTCAGCTGAGCCGGGACAGGAAATAAGAAGACCCAGATCACATACACTACCGTTCAAAAGTTTGGGGTCATTTAGACAACATTGAACTAATCAGAAATACTCTATACATTGTTAATGTGGTAAATGACTATACTAGCTGCAAACATCTGATTTTTAAATGAAGATCTACATAGGTGTATAGAGGCCCATTTCCAGCAACTACCACTCCAGTGTTCTTATGGTACATTGTGTTTGCTAATCACGCTAGAAGACTAATGGATGATTTGAAAACCCTTGTGCATTTATGTTAGCACCGTAAAAAATGGGTTTACTCGTTAGAGAAGCTATAAAACTGACCTTCCTTTGAGCTAGTTGAGTATCTGGAGCATCACATTTGTGGGTTCATTTATACTCTCAAAATGGCCAGAAAAAGAGAACTGCCAAGAAACTGAACATTTCCTACAGCGGTATGTATTACTCCCTTCAGAGAACAGCACAAACCGGTCCTAACCAGAGAAGAAAGAGAAGTGGGAGGCCACGGTGCACAAATGAGCAAGAAGACAAGTACATTAGAGTCTCTAGTTTTTGAAATAGACGCCTCACAGGTCCTCAACTGGTAGCTTCATTATATGGTACCCGCAAAACGCCAGTGTCGACGTCTACAGTGAAGAGGCAACTCTGGGATGCTGGCCTTGTAGGCAGAGTGGCAAAAAAAAAGACTGAGACATATCGGAGACTGGCCAATAAAAGGGAAAAGATTAATATGGGCAAAAGAACACATACATTGGACAGAGGAAGATTGGGAAAAAAAGTGTTATGGACAGATGAATCGATGTTTTAGGTGTTTGGATCACACAGAAGAACATTTGTGAGACGCAGAACAAGTGAAAAGATGCTGGAAGAGTACCTGACGCCATCTGTCAAGCATGGTGGAGGTAATGTGATGGTCTGGGGCTGCTTTGGTGCTGGTAAAGTGGGATATTTGTACAAGGTAAAATGGATTTAGAATAAGTAAAGCTATCACTCCATTTTGCAATGCCATGCTATACCCTGTGGACAGTGCTTGATTGGAGCCAATTTCATACTCCAACAGGACAATGACCCAAACCACACCTCCAAATGAACCATGGAAATTCTGGCAGTTTGACCTTTGTGTCCAGTTTCTGCTGTGCATCCAGTAGTATAACTAAAATATTTAGAGAAAACTACCAGATATTGAAATGGGATCTTCTATTGAGAACGAATATCCCTGAAAATCTGATGGAAATCTTTAGACGAGCCAGGAACCTTAAAAGTTTTCTGGACAAAAATGGATCAAAAAAATCTGAAGAAAAAAAATTAGAAAAGTCACATCAAAAGTGTATCCAGACTAATACATCAAATTTTCTTCTCTTCCCACCTACCAAGAGTCCTTTTAAATGTGGTGATTCTCGATGTACAACTTGTTCTTCCATTGGTCACAGATCTGACCATTTTCTCCCGGAGGGAACCTTCCAATAGTTAGCAACCCTGAGTAACTTTCCTCTCAAGTTCAAGCTTCTTCAATCTGGATCCAGCCCAATGTCCCTCCAGATTTAGAACCAGCTGCAGCAGAGGTAACCTTTTACTGCCCAGCTCTTACACCTTTAACCCAACCCATGGACACACATCATAATTGTAAAAGTTATGGAACAGAAAGGTGGGCGATAGAGATGATACTGAAAACAAAGGAGTCCACCAAACTTTGCAGAAGGTGGGTGATGTTTCCCAGATAATCCTCAAATGTGGAACACAGTAACATTGGGCTGGATCCAGACTTAAGTACATGCTTGAAATTAGTTACTCCTGGGCTAAACCATGTTGATTGCAGGGGAGTCATATTTCATCTGTTGCAAACAGTATTCGAGTTGAAAGGTGATGTTTCCTATCCCAAGTCTAAATAACAGTGTGATAGTAAAGCTGGTCAGTATCTGTGTGCAGTAAGCAATTCAAAGATCTATCCCTACATGCAAAGAATACAAGTCACTTGACTCCCCTGCAATCAACATGGTTTAGCCCAGGAGTAACTTTCCTCTCTTATTTTCAAGCTCCTTCTTAAGTCTGAATCAGGTCCCTTATCTAAAACAGCACCACAGACATAAGACTTTAATAGTCAACAAGAACTTTTGGGTAATAGACTTGAAACCAAACCAACCGTTTGAGTATCCAGAGGTGGAGGAAAGGTAGAAACAGAAGGAACAGCATTATTAGACAAACTTTTTTTTTTTTTAAACAGTAAAAAACAGAAAAATGGAGGGAGACCTCAAAGCGCTGGGGACTCAAAATGAGAAGTGTCAGTAACAATAGGGTTATAAATTGCTATAGATGACGGATGGTCGATGCTGTTTGGATGATAGTGGTGTTTCCTTCCCCTCTCGGGGATAGAAAGGGAGGATAAATTAAAAAAAAAAATATAACAATTTATTAGTAAAAATTCTTCACAAATGTTTTAAAAAGGGGCCGAAGTTCATACCAGGGAGAAAGAAGTGTAAGCAGGAGGTACGTGGTAGCTGCTTCAGATGTTCAAAAGATACCCGGGTAAAGAAACGCCACGATCCCGTCACCGCTTGCCGCCTGGCTGACGCGTTTCAAACTTGTTCTGAGTTCTTTCTCAAAGTCCTGTCACTATTAACCAGCTGGCTCTCTAATATTCTGCCTTCCATAGGATTCCAGTGTGTGGTGAATAAAGAGAAGAGTCCTCTTGTTGCAGCTGCTACTAAGGATCCCCCAATTTTACCACAACTATATCTGTGAACCGGATCTATGGATATTATAGCTCTGATACTGAATCATATCCCTTTACACAGAGTTTAGACATTTATTTGTAATTGTGCACACCACGGCTTGAAGATTCTGCTATAGGTGTAACTCCATCATACTGCACCTAAGGAACCTCCAAACAGGCTGTTACTTTTCATGGGAACCTCAGCATTTTGTACTGCCATCAGGCCAGTGTTTAATTTGGACTGCTGTATTAATGTCTAGGCGACTGCTGCTAGTAAGTTAGTCAAGCGTGTGGTATGTTACAAAATCAAATCTTACGCCTTCTTACTGATCTAACTGCCGCTAATACAACCGGCACTATATTCAAGAGCCTGCTTTTGACTGTTAACGTTTGGTTGGTTTCAAGTCTATTACCCAACTTAGTTAGCAGTCCATCCATCCATCGACATGTATTTATGAATATTACAAGACTTTTATAAAGAATGATAAAGTTCTTGTTGACTATTAAAGTCCGTTCTCTATGTCTATGGTGCTGTTTTAGATAAGAATTAGTATCAAGTAGCTCCAATACTGGGAGTTGAAATTTTGATATATTGTTTGTGCAAGTTGTCTATATACACAGTTTTATCCTGTATTAGTATTTCATATAATTACTTTTTTTTTTTTTTATATAACTCATTGTTATTTTGTAAAACTACCTCTAGCACACTTGTAAAATGAAACATTCTTCTTGTCTATTTTTCAGCCAATTTGGGCAGCTCTGGCTTAGTGATAGCGCACTGACGAGTTTTTAAGCTAGATCCTAATTGGCCAAGCTCAGGTTCTCATCTTTCGTTTAACATAACACAACATGTACAACCGCTACTCATGTTTCATGTCTTTCCCATTTATTTCAAAAATACAGCTGGGATTTTATATAATCTTTCATCTCTCCACTGCAGAAAGCATACATTTTTTTTTTAAAACAGATAAGTACATATTTCCAAACATAAATACATTGCTAGACATAGGAACATGATGTTATTATATTTGACTTAAATTTTTCCAGGATTCTGGGATATTTAGAATTAACTTAAGGAATGTTACTTAAGGCTATCTTGAATGATATAAATGACTGACTTCATGCTGAAGGAGGATAATTAGATAGATAAAAGTAAGGGATATATTTAAGAATAGTAACAGTAAGGTCTTCATGTGTTATGTTAATATAAGGATCATC
The DNA here is from genome assembly GCA_011038615.1 of Limnodynastes dumerilii. Classification (NCBI taxonomy): domain Eukaryota; kingdom Metazoa; phylum Chordata; class Amphibia; order Anura; family Limnodynastidae; genus Limnodynastes; species Limnodynastes dumerilii. The sequence continues at coordinate 220,200 of WWET01001215.1, forward strand.
TAAGCATAATTTTTAAATCATTCAGGGCGCTGGTATTGCCAGAGTACTATTTCTCCATCGTCGCTACAAGACGCCAACAGACCAGGCTCCTTGGGATGCCATGCTACACAGTTAACATCCTGGGAGTGGGCCCGTGGCATGTGAGCTGTTAAAGAGAATGTGGGCTGCATAGGGTCAGAGCTGGAATCTTCCTCAAATATTCGGATTGCGTCATCTCCGCAGGCTGTAGCAATGGAACCTGTCAGATGGCTCCTTAGTGGGACAAGGAATGAACAAATACATTAGTGTGACAATCCACTAACTGAGTAACAGAAAAATCTCTAAATGATCTTGTAAACATTACCAATTCACATCATAGATAGTCCTAGCGTGATATCCTGTTAGGGTGCAAACGCATGTCCAGCTGGGGTCTTTTTTACTTCCTCCTAGAGAAACACATGATCAGTGGGATTTCTCCAAAGCATAGGTAATGTCCTCACCTTTACCCTCTCAATAGAGTAGCAATGAGCATACACTGTCAAACCAGCCTAGTGTAGGTGGTGTCCAGTGATACAAGAAGAATGAGGGATATATTAAAGAGATTCAGTAACATCTCAAGTATATTCTTTTCATTTAGTAAACTCAATTCCATCAAGCCAGAACTAAAGGTAATTTCAGTAGAAAAATCTTAGTTAAAAATAAATGTTTTACCATTGAATGCTATATAATGAATATAGACTTGACCCAGAGTTAAATCCGCAAGTTAAATTCCATTACGGAGACGGATTGTTACCTTGCTCTATTCCAGTCTGTTTCCAGATACGCACAGTCTTATCATCGCTGCATGTAGCCAGCTGATCCCCACTCTGGTTAAAAGATAAACTCCATACTGTAGATGTGTGACCCTCCAGGGTAGCACAGCATACCCAGTCATCCTCCTCCTCGTGGTACAGCTTTACTGTGTCATCATAGCTGGCAGAGGCCAGAAGCTGGGAGACAAGGAGAAAGAACTGGGAATGATTTCTGCACAGGAACACAATACTACCTTTGCATATCTCACGCCTAATATTGGGCCTCCAGACCTTTACGATGGTCGAAAGCGTATAAACAGCTATTTGTACTTACTGTGCATATGCGCAGGTTACGCTCAGAAATTCTGAGCGTATGGGCCTTGAGCATAACAGCTTCGGAACAACGCTCAAGGGGGCGTGCCTGCCATACGAAATCCGTAAATACGCACTGAGGGCGGAATGAGGCACTTAAATCGTACAGTATGGGCGTGATAAGCGTCGTAACTACGCAATGAGATTATGGACGCCCGCAGTTATGATCAGAAAAGTTAGGGTAGGGTTTGCTGGCATAAGAAGGCAATACTAAGTACGACCAAGGAGAATGCCTAGGAGAGTGCATCCGTAGGTACGCTGGCGTAAACACACTACGCACATGAGCGTAGGTCTGGATCAGGCCCGTTGTTAGGATTAAGTTCTACATGTGTTTTCATACAGAGGCAGGATGTAAACTGCTAGAGTGATTAGGATTGGCTGATCACTCACCTCCTGGTTAGGGTGCCACACTACGTGCTTCACATCCTGTGTGTGTGAGTTCAGTACACTGACACATTCATACTCCTCTTCTTCATCCACTGCAGCAAAACAAAGTTTAAACACTCATGAACTATAGAAACTACGTTGATGGGTTAAGAGGGCATGCATTCAATAAAGGTAAACATATTCATAAATGGCATGACCCACTTGTGTAACCACAATAAGTTATGCAAATTGGCCAATGGAAAAAGTTGGTGCCATTTACCATGGCCACATTATAAATATAAGTTTATAGTGTATCAGTTTTGATGGTAGCTACAAAGGTAGGAAAATGCTACGGTCATTAAGCTAAACACCGTAAAAAGGCAAAGGATGTGTTTAAAACATTGTGAAATGCCATGGTCTACAGAAAAAGGACATCCTGGTGCCAATAAATATAAAGAGTACACTCTGAATCCTCTAATTATATTTACCAAAATTTCTAAGCAACCAATCATCACTGAAGCTTGCATCTATCTAGTGCAAGTTAGACTATGTGGACGGTGCGCGTAGGGGTTAGACCACTGCTTGTTTCTACTGTATGATGCTCAAGAACATGGTGGACCGGCCTTGTTGATTCAATAGTTTTAAATGAACAGTAGGAATGATCCCTTTAGCTGCGCTCTTCCCACTGTTTAGTCAAGGAGAAGCTGCCTATTGCCCAGCGGTGATACCCTTCCTGACTATGTAGTAAATACAATAGTGGGGGCTGGCGCTAGGTTTCCTGATTAAACAGTTGTAGGACACTCGGATGTTGTGTTTCTTATTCTAAATATAATTAATGTTCATTTGATTTTCAATAATAAGTTCTTTGTCCGTTTTTGCCCTATGGTGAATATTGGTTCCCTAAAAACAGCAGTCCGGTTAGGGGCAGAACGGGTGAGTCAGGTGCGGTTCTGTCTGCACCTAACTCACTCTTAAGTGTGAATATGGTCCAGCAAGAACATCCACCTAGTGTAATACCGCTGGTATGCCTTCGATATAAAAGTGTAAGATCTACTTGCACTTTAGATGTCTTGATGTTAGGCATAAAGATAATTCTTTTAGTATCTCTTCTTTCGGCTATGCTTGTCCCTTGCTCTGTCTCCCGCTGTCCGGATTATCCGCTCATGAACTGCATGCTACCAGACGGAGCTTCCACTGGAGTAGCCCCCACTATTGAAATTACTATATAGTCTCTTGATGTTTAACTGTTCGGTTGGCTTATACTTATATAGTTGGCTAGGCTGGTGCCAGAGGGCCTGAAGACTCATTCTCATAATGCCTTGACTACAGGACCACCTACTTTGCCCAACGACTGTGGGGACCCCCAATGGACTAAGAGGGGTGTGGGTCTCCGAATATAAAATCAGATTTTCGAAAAATCTGATTCCGCCTTAATGAGGCATAGCAATCAATCCACAGAGCACCTAAAGCTCCGTTCTGCTAAATTGTAAGAAAAAATTGTCCCTTCCCTAATTAACCTTAACCCTCCCCTCTCACTACCCTGACCCTAACCCTCCCTTCCCTGCAGCCTGACCCTAACCCTCCCTTCCCTGCAGTCTGACCCTGACCCTCCCTCCACCGCAGCCTGACCCTAACCCGCATAGTTTACTCACCTGCTTTAGGTCCAGCGATAGCAGCGGCAAAGGGATATCGCAGACGGCGATGCTGAACCCATTCATTTAAAAAAAAGTAGAAAGCGGTAAGTATTGGAAAATGGGACATTCAAAAAGGAACGGTCGATGTCCCATTTTCGGCAATAAGATTTTTGTGTCGAAGAGAAATGGATTTTACTGTAACACAAATCTTTTTTTTTATTTTTTTTTAATAGATGTTATTAAACATTAAAAAATCCTCCACTTACGCCCTCACCTTCCCATACCCAAACACTCTTGTCACGGCTACAGGTGGCAAGGAGATTTCCAGAAGGTGCCCACGCCACAGATTTCACCTCATTTTCATGTCCCTCTAGCGTGGTAACACACTAAAATTAAAACATACATAACAAAACATAGCATTCGAGTAAACATAGCAATTTGATAATTGATTTTGTTTTCATAAATATTGCATGTTTTTCTGTATTATTTAACCTAGCCATTTTTTCTATACCTCAAATTCATCCTTCTTTTTCATCCAGATACAAGTGGTGGCATCAAAACTAACAGATGCCAAGTAGTTACCACAAGGTGACCATGCTACTTTCCGCACAGTGCGCTGGTGCCCTTCACCAAGGACTGACTTGCATACCCACGTGTCATCTACATGAAAAAAGAGAGACTCAATAAGCAAGAAGTAGACACCAAAACAGCATAACATATTTTGTAGGCAGCTACACAAAAAAGCCTCTATGTTAATCCCACTGGTAAACCGTCAAGTACAATGGTTCAACCCACAAATTTCTTCCTTCATTAAATTGTAGGCATAGTTAATTCAGAATAATGAATGTAAAAATAAGAAAACCTTCCTGTCTCTGCTTTTCTGCCTTGAAAAGAAGGTCTAAAAAAAAAAAGTAGTGTAAGCAGTACATTGCACATAGAAGTTATAAGAAGCAGTTGTCCTCTACAGATGCTGTTTAAATGATTTGAAGATTGAAGGTTGAGTTGTCCAAAAAACCCTTTAAGTGGCTTTCATTAAGCACTCAACCAAAGCTGAGAAATGTTTTAAAACCATCTAACATCTAGTCCGAATGGACCGAAGAATTGATGACGAATAGTGTTTTGTGTTTCTATAAAGTAGGGATATTGGGGTTTTAAATTTGATAAGGATAGTAAAATCCCTTGAGAGAAAAGGAGTATAATTGAATTTTTGGGAATTAGGAGGCTGCAGACACTAAACTTTCTTGAACAATCCATAGGTTTGATTTTTTTTTTACTAGCGCTTAAGTATTACATTACTCTTCTCCTAATTCACATATTTGTATTAGAAGCATAATATGCACTATCACACATGCAAGGCAACACCACCGAACAAACCCTCTTTTCCCCATATTCGGATAGTCTTATCCCCTCCACAGGAAGCCAAGAGAGTTCCAGAGGGATTCCATGCCAGGAACCAGCAATGAGATTCAGGGTGGGCACTAATCCGGGACAGCAGGGTCAGTGAATCCTTCATTCTATATTAACCTATGAAGAAAGGAAAAGTATATCCACATCAGACACCTTAAAAACATATGTGCTATTCTCTGCTTATCATGTCAGCTGCACTTTATTTGAATGTTTTACCTTCCTGTTTACTGTTCCTATCTCCCCAAATATACTCTTCACATCACCCTGTTCTCAGCCCCCATTGTATACTCAACTCTCCTGTTACCCTCTCTTCAGTCCCCCCATTTATTTTACTCCCATTGTCACTTTGTCCTCAGTCCCCTCATTTACTCCCACTGTCAACCCTGTCCTTGGTCCCCTTATTTACTCCTGCTGTCAGTCTGTCCTCAGATTCCTCAGTTACCCCCAGTTACCTTGTCCTCAGTCCCACCATCCACAGTCTTCTAATTTACTCCCCAGTCCTCTGTACACAGTCCAATTCATTTACACCTCAGTCACCCTGTCCTTAACGCTCTCATTTACTCCTCAGCCCCCCTCAATTCCTCACCTGTCCCCCCTCACTCTTGCTCTAGTTTCTCACGTTATCCCCGCACACACTTGTCTGCTACGCGGTGCATGCTGGGATGTCTCCACTGCTGCTCCCTCAGCAGAGCACGCCTATGGCAGCATATCTCCCGCCGCTAGAGACACAATAGCTGATGACGGTGTGTCTTCCTTAGATTCCATTTTGGGTAAGCCCATTACGTATTCTCTCTCAAACATGTCGCCTACGTAAAAATGGCTTTCACGATAAAATTAGACACACTGTAAAGCAGACACCATAGTTTTTTTTTTTCCTAGCTCAGCAGTCTAGTCCCCTGTACAGAGAGAGGCGGCGATGAGAAGGCGGAAGCCAGCTGTGGGGAGAGCCGAGATACTGGAAGAAGAGGACCGGTAGCTGCGGTCAGTACTATCGGGGTGGAGAGGTAGGGCTGGGGGTATCGTGGTTAGGCAGGGTATTAGGAAACAATACTTACACCTACTGACAATCTTTGTGGGGTGCTGCAGTGTATTTTTTGGGGGGTGACGGGGGTGGCATAGCTGGGGGAGACCCTGTCACCAGTCTGAGCTGTGTGTTATCTATCATCATCTTCATTATTCTTATTATTATACACACTGATCATTAATAGATTATTATTGTACATTATCACCATGGTTAGAATATAAAGACACTTCCTTTTTCCTACAAAAGACTATTGTTTTTTATAAATCCAATATATTTATATACTACATGTTTTCCATACTAATCTCCCTGTATTTTTGTCCTCCATCCATGTATGTAACTGAAATGAGGTAATAAAATAGCAATGATTCCTTGAAACTTATATGTGTGTGTGTGTATAATATATATATATGTATATATGTGTGTGTGTGTTATGCCTGTGTATTCATAGAATGATAGGTAGCACAGCTTGTAGTGTTTTTGTCTATTGTTGCATAGACCGGCCTTTCCACACCCAGCACATTCTTTTCACTGTTTCTTTCCTTATTTACTTTCCTTGTTCAGTCTCCTCCTCCACAGGTCAAAGTGCAAGTTTAAAAGCCTCCCTCAAAGTGGGCTAATTGTAATGACTATATATATATTGTAGTCAGTGTTTTGACAACGGGATCTAATTGTTGTACAGTTGTCTGATTACACTGCTATGAACAGTCTAAAGCTGGCCACATGTTGTGAAATGTCCCCAGTGACGGACATAACTCTCTGATTGCCAGTGATATTGAATGGCAACCACACACTGCCCATCAGTAGTGGTAATCTCCCCATTGCCAAAGCCAACAGAGTGGTTCATGCTTATACACTATAAGTTTGTGGCTGCTTGAAGTTTTATAGCAGTAAACCTATTACTAGTGGCTCACAACAATCAGATACTAGTAAGAAGTGTTGAATAAACTGCATCGGACTGTTATTGTGCCAATTATTGTGTGTTCGGCTCAATTAAGGCATGGTTTATGGCATGGAATTATTTTTTGGCATGCTGCCAAAACACTCCAATAATCAGGTTTTTAAGTAACGAGAATCGGATGTTTCAGCCTCCATGAACTATTAAGATATTATTGTTATTATTATTATTATTATGGATTATTAGAATCAGCACCAGGAGGCAAATAGTTCAGCCATTGTGTTATGCGATGTCTCCAGCAGTTGGAGCGTTATGCTGTTGCTGTATCATTGCAAAGTATGTGACCAGCTTTTAGACTGAAAGCAGAATGTTATATTCTCTTATTCTTTATTACTAACGTTTCTTAGAGAAGGCATTCTTTCTGTATTTACAGTAGTACAGCATTTCTCTTACAGTAGAGATGTAGAGTGATGGGTTGAATATTTTGTCAGTGTTGTGAGTTAGTAAAGACAGTACATATAGGGAGCTGTATATTATAATAGCGTATGTCTAACATTAAATACATATAAAGAAATTAAACACATAATAACACAATTTAAGGCAATCTTAGACGCATTGACTTCATATTTTTGTTTATTTATTAACAGATTTTTATATAATAACAGCTCACATCAGTATAAACAAGACTGGGTAGTGACAAACAGACTGGGTGTGTAAGAGGGCCCTACTCACAAGCTTATAGGACATTGGGTTTAATACCTGTTATATTACATGTAATGGAAACTACTCAAAGTCCACTGATTAATAATCTGATCTTTGTCACTTTTACTTATAATGCAAATTTATTTTCCATCTGTAGAGTGAAACCTCTCCTCACCAGCGCCTGAGATGTTTGCTCCCGGCGGGTCCGGTGGCTCTTCCATTCCAAGGAGAAGAGGCCATGGGGCTCATTCCCTTCCTAAGCAGCCAGAAAGAAGCCTTGCATCTGCTCTGCCTGGGGCTTTGTCCATCACTGCCCTGTGCACAGCTCTGGCGGAACCGGCATGGCTGCATATTCATGGAGGAACTTGCAAGCGCCAGGAATTGGGTGTAGCGGATGTGCTCGGGGCTGAAGATCCGGAGCTTCTGATAAGTGAGTTTTATGCTGCACTGAATCAAATTGTGTTTTATTATTGCTTAGATGTTCAGTGGTGCTTACTGCTAAAGTAAAATATTTGACACGTTTATACAGATTGGCGCTTTCAGATCGCTTGCATGCAATTGTAACGCCATCTATGCAATCTTTTGTTCAGATTTATTTATTTTTTGTCTACTGTCAGTGAGACAGGTCGTGGTCTCAAATGGGAGGCGTTTGCTGTCCCACCAGCCATCAGAAAAGCTTCCAGTATGGAAGTCTGGATCCTGAGAATCCATATTCGTGCTGAAAGTCAGTTGGTTGCGCACTCGCACTTTGCCTTCACTTTCCACTTGCAGACCAGAGGTTTGGTCATCGTCCTCGGGAGCATGCATGGCTAGGTCTATTGTCAGGGTATTGCCACGTTCTGCATACTTTCCATATTGCGTATTGGCTGGCTGTTTTCTTTATGTCTGGCGGAATGAGTGAGTTAAGATACTACCGGGTGATTCTGAGTTGCACTCCTAACTTATTGTGACATTTAGCATCTTTTTAATCTGGTTGAGAATTGACTAGGGTCAGTATAGTTTTAAATAAACAACTGGTTAGACTGGATTGGCCATGTGGCTCTTATTTGTTGTCACTTTCTATGTTTCTATGTAAGATTATGATGGAAAATACCCTATTATATTTATCCAGTTTGGTCAACAGAACGTCCTCTTTCTTACTTCTGTACCCACCAGACATCCTATTACTATATCTAGCCAATAGCACTAAAAATAGGATGTCCGGTTTTGAATCTGTTACCTGCTCTCAAGTAGATCCAAACAAGGGACCTGATCCAGACTCCTGCGGACTTTGCATGTCCGTTTCTGTCTGTCCGAACAAGAGAGGGGAGTGATCTCCCCCTGTTGCTCTCCTTTTCTGTTCGTAACAAGTGTGACTTACGCTGCCATAAGGCATCCTTAAATCACACTTGCGGATCAGTGGTCCATCCGGAAACCTCCCCCACACAAACCTGGGTGGGCGAAGGGGAAGCACAGCCCCTTCCCACGCAAATATCATTGTACGGAACTAAGTTCCGTGTGATGGTAGTAACGTTAGTGCTACGTTCGTAACACTAACGTAACATCTGGAGGGTGCATGCCCCCTCTATTCCGTTTAGCCCACCTCGCGTGCGTAAGTAGGCAATCTTTCCTAAATCTGGATCCTGTCCAAAGTTCTTATTTTCAATGCTGTAAAAGAAGTCCCTTTATATCCACTGTTCCATGAGCTGCAGCCTACTATTATGACTAGAACCATATTATTTTTCAAATTAGGGGATTGTCTAAATAATCTTTAATCTAAAATCTTTACTGCAGCAAGAACATTCTTTCTATGTAAATCAGATTTATTGTCAGTCATGCCAAGAGAGAAACGCCAGCAGACACTGCAAACATTATAAACCAAACCAGCAGCTGCCGTCACACACTGCTTTCTGATTGACGTGTACTAATTCATTTACAAGCACTGAAGGTTCCATGTCCTCTAACCAGAGATTGACAGATTTATGTATTTAGCAGGCATAGGTGAAGGGAGCAAGAGGCAGTTCTTTGCCGTAGAAGGATATTACATTAAACAAAAGAAAAGGTTTATTCAGCAAACTGCAGTAAGTTTTGTGAATGTAGGTTAGCATTAAATGTTTAATAACGGACATACCTAACATCTGATGGCTGTATCTGAGCGGTAGTATGTGAAAAGTACAGTGAGTGTGTGCTAAGCATCCTCCGTACTGTCCAGCGTGAACAGATCCGACCCAAAGCTTTTGAGAAGTATTGGACCAGACTATGGCAAAGTGGCAGTTTTACGACCGCTTGCATTTATTATTTTATTTCTTTTTTTTATTTCTTTTAAACCTGCTTTTGGAGGTTGCGCTTGTACAATCGGTTAGCAGTTTTCACGATCTGGTGTTCCAAATAATTTTTTTATTTTGATGAATTCAGACAGCAGGGTGGGATGTGGTTGCTATAGGGAGGGTTTTTGTATTTAAATTTATGGTAAAAGCGTGCTAATAGCCAGACTTCCAAACCTATGCCTGTTGGCGTTGGGATAGATTGGACATTTTCAAGGTAGGGTCTTTGGGCTGGATCCAGACCTTGTTAAGTGCTTGAAATGAGTTACTCCTGGGCTAAACCATGTTGATTTCAGGGGGAGCCAAGTTAATGGTATTCTTTGCATGCAGGGAAATATCTTTGAATTGCTTACTGCACACAGATACTGACCAGCTCTACTATCACACTGTTATTTAGACTTGAGATAGGAAACATCACCTCTCAACTCTAATACTGTTTACAGCAGATGAAATATGACTCCCCTGCAATCAACATGGTTTAGCCCAGGAGTGACTAATTTCATGCGCTTAACAAGGTCTGGATCCAGCCCTTTGAGTCGGGACCCTACCTCCCATGTGCTTGCACAGAACCAGGAATCCTACATTCTCCTCTTTAGTTGGTATTTCTGGGCCGGATCCAGAATTAAGATTGGAGGCTAGCATATGTAATAACCAATCCTGTATTCCGTACACACAAGGGGGGTGCAGTCCTCCTGCACTCCCCTCGCACATAGGCCCCATCTACATACAGAACCACGTATGGAATGCATGATTTATGTAAGGGCTTCGCCAAACCCTTGCTGTGCAATCTGCATTCCTACCCCCTCCCACCATGCGTATCTCATTGGTTGGCTGCATTCCGATGCATAAGTATCTGCCCTGCACATGCGCAGTACGAACTGACCACCAACTTATTAACACATCGGGGTAGATCCAGACCCGTAGTCCGTAGTTACGCAGCGATAGCGAGGAGTGCACGCCCCCTGCACTCCCTGCTGTTGGTAGGAAATCTGGACCCTTACGTGTTCAGGTTGCTACCTTAACTTTTACGACTAGGTCTGCTGCCGTGTGGCTTCCCCCTGCCCCGGATCCTTCATTTGAATGGCTATAGGGCCATCGTAAGTGAGGGGTCTGTCCCTTCATTGTAAGGACTAATGTACGTTAGTACTTACGCACAGGGAACTGCCGCTCGCATGCGCTGATGTTCCCAGACAGGGGACAAATGATGGCCCATCGTGTGCAAGTGGCTGTCAGTATTCATTCTGGATGCGGCCCTCAGTCTTGCTGAAAGTTAAAAATTTTGGTGATGTTTCCATGATTCAGTCATGATCCCAGGCCATGACTGGTATTTAATTTCCAGCAGATGGGAATTGGTGCTTAATGCATTGATTGGCAACTATTATGGTAGCCATCCAAAGCATAAAACACCCATCCATGTTAAGGTTTTTCTACCTGCTGAATGCCAACTTAGTTTTTCATGAGTTTTTTTTTCTTTCTACTGATTTACACTCTCCAGAATACTGTGATAATGCTTTTCTGCCATCTGCACAAGGATGACTTGGAGCTCTCAATAAAATATTGTATTTTGCAGAGTTTTGCATGAACCGTCAGACTATACTTCTACTTCGTGTCATCGCTGGCTTCTGTTTCCTGGGCATCGCCTGCAGTATGACTGCTTTCTTGCTTGATGTCTTTGGACCTAAGCATCCGGCACTGAAAATTACCCGGCGCTACGCCTTTGCTCACATCCTCACAGGTATTATTCCTGATGTCTAACAAAAACACCTGTTTGACTATCATTTATTTGTACTAACATCAGCATTTTCATTGTACATATTAGTAAGGATACTCCTAACCTGGTTATTAATTTAGTTTTTTAGGTTAATCTTATAATTTATTGTTTTATAGTTGGTAATACTAAAATACATTGAATAATTAATAAAATGTGTTGTTAATTTGATCTTCCGTTTTAATTGGTTACTATTTTACTCTTAGAAAATGAAATTGTATATTTATGAATCAATACTTAACTAACTTTATAATGCTGGTTATTATAGTTTTTTCTATGTTTAATGGAGTAGCAGAGGTTAGAGGTCCATGATTTAATGAAGGAATTTATTTAAATTGTTAGATTCAAGAAAAATTACCTCAGACATATTTTTTTATTTAAAAAAAAAAAAAACAAGGCATTGATAGTTTCTGATAAGATTGATGTTGTAAAATGCTAGTCCTCAGTGACCGCTGTTCAGACAGGAAAAAAAAAACTTTATCTGTAAAACGCTTTGTATCCCAACAAGACCAAAGGATTATCTTTTGTAACTTCAAAAGTTCTGTTGTTCACAATTTAAGCAAACCGCTGGGAAGGTTATGAGTGAGAGAATTAATTTAAAGCTTCTTAAGGATAGAAATATTGATAACCTGACCATTAGGGACCAGATTCAGAGTTAAATTAAAATGAAAGTTTTATCTGGACAAAACCATGTTGATTTAAGGGGGAGTCAAATACATTTTATTCTATGCATACAGGGAGAACACTTTGCTTTTGCTTACTGCACACAGATACTGACCAGCTTCACTTTACACTGGTGTTTAGTTTTGGGCTTGGAAGCATCACCTTTCAACTATAATACTGTTTGCAACAGATTGCAACTTTGACTCCCCTGAAATCAACATGGTTTTGCCCAGGAGTAACTTTCCTCTCTTATTTTCAAACTCTGAATTAGGATCTAGGCGACATATTCTGTATTACTTCTGGAGTGAAATTACTGCAGTGGCTCCTTTGCATGTCAGTAATATGATTATGGGAAGTTCTCATATTTCTAAACGATGTTTACATTACTGTAGACTATAACTGTTTTATTATGAAACAAAGTTTCATAACTTTTCAAAGTAAACATCTGATCTGTTGTGAGTAGAAGTAGCCTTTTCATGTGTAAATATCAGAATATACAAAGTCATATTGTAACAACTAATGCTATTTTTCTTTTTTCCGCTTTGTCTATGGTTTCACAGTTTTGCAGTGTGCTACAGTTATTGGATTCTGCTACTGGGCTTCGGAGCTCATACTTGCCCTGCAACAGCAGCACAAACAATACCATGGTTCTCAAGTTTACGTCACCTTTGCTGTAAGTTTTTATTTGGTGGCTGGAGCAGGTGGAGCGTCCATCTTGGCCACTGCCGCCAATCTCCTGCGCCATTATCCCACAGAGGAGGAGGAGCAGGCTTTGGAATTACTTTCGGAAATGGAAGCTGACTCTTACCCTGCTGAGTATGATGTCATGAATCCCTTCCAGCCACCACCTGCGTACACTCCATAACGATGCTCTTGGGGAGAGAGCCGGAATTACCCATAAGACTATCTCCCTGCATCACATAGAGCACCTGCTGTCTGCTACAGGAGAAGGACATATGGGCTGAGAAATGGAAATAGACAGCCAGGTCGTCAAGGCAGATTTCATATTTTGCTTCCCTTGCTCTTTGTTTGGTATCTGATGTTATATTTTTGTGAATGTTCACAACTTCCAGAATGCTTCTCCTGTCTAAAACTGCTTTTTCTCCCAATGCACATTTTAATCAAACATAGGAATTTCATTAGTTGAACCTTTTTGGTTCAATGGGTAATTATTGCCAACCATTTGTTTGAACGTTATGAAAGTTTGTTTAATTGAGGTTTAGGAGAGTGGAATCTTATGAGAAAAAAGTGGCTTTGTTTAGTTGGAATTTGTAAGTACTGATAGGCAGTTAAATTATGCGTTTGTACCTTTGCGAAAGAAGGTTACCGGAGACCAGTAATGTTTGGCCTAATCATTGTTTTACGATGTTTTAGTGTGATTTTAATATAATTTTTTTTATTTTTAGATTGTCAGGGTTTATGTTTGCTTGTTGCGTACTGAATTCATTTGTACCTGGAACCTACACACAGTAGGCAGCCATTTTTAACTTCTGACATCATCAAGGGGTGCAGTTTGTCATGCCTCAGTAAGTTGTGTAGTGAACTGGTAGGCTGTAATGCTAATTCAACACCTAAAAATGGCTGGTTCCACTGTGAATAGGCAGTACATTCACTTTATTGTGTGGGTGATATTTATATACCTGTAGTGTATATGGCCATTTTTTTTTTTTTTTAATCTAAAGTAGATATTTTCATCTGTTTTCCAGGTGCGGGAGTATTTACCAGGCAGGCGCCTGCTAAAATAAATACCAGAACGTTATTTAACACTCTTGTTTCCCAGCCCCAGAGACTATATTTAATTTCCATATTTATAAAGTACAAAATGGAAGTTTATCCATTGCCTCCTTAAAGATTTTTTAACAATAAATATTTGGACAACAAGGGGCATTTTAATTAAATTATTGTTTTGTTTTTCACCAAAACCTTTAACTAAGAAATTCTTTATTATTACCTACTGCAATTTGACTTTTGTTTTTTAATCTGTATAACATAAAAAATATTAATAATGACATGCACAGTCTTACATATAATATTTTCTGAAATATCCCCAAAGTATCTTAAGAACGTTTTGTTGGGTGTGACTATGGGTAAATATACTTGACCGACTACAGAAACGAACAGCATATGACTTTAATTTTGACATTGATTACAGCTCTTTCTGTTGGTTTGTGCCATTGTTACAGTGAACATTGGTACTGATAAGGTCTTGACGTAGCTTGTTTGGTAGCAGTCCCTGATAAACGAATCAGCATTGTGGTCAATTTTTACTTCTAAGCATGACTATAAATAATCTGCAGCCTGGTTCTGATAAACAAGTGGGGAGTTGACATATTTGAAAACCTGTGGTCTTCTGTATAAATTTATATTTCTCCTTTTAATTTATTCCGTTACAGCATCACCTTTTATATTAAATGTAACTGTTTCACAATAAAACTTACAAAAAGTTTGTGGGGATTTTTTAATGCTTGAACAAGTAGATGCAATGCACTTTGATGTTACATGATGCTACATCCCAATACAACTATAATGGGTGGATACAAAGTTAGGTAATCGCATAAAAAGCTGCAACCAATACAGACCATGCTGCAATATGAGGGATGCAAATTCATTGTTTTTGCATGCAGGAAAGATATTGATTGAGTTTGCCTATTGCAGACAAATACTGAAAACTCTGATGTAGAGTTTAACTATCAAATATCACCTTTTAACTCTGTTAATTTGCTTCCGCCTGCAGTTCAATATGTTTTTGCCCGGGTGCAGATTTTCTTCTTTTTTTTTGCTGTTTCTCTCCACTTTGGATGAGTTCCTAAAGCTTTCAAGTTTGACAGCAACATTGCCAAAACTATTATTGAGTATGTCAAGTGAAAACTAGTGATACCAAACTCCTAGTCCATTTCTATTCTGTAAAAATGGTGCAGCCCACAAAATGGCTTCCTTTACTGTGTGTGTGGGTGACTGGTACACTTCAACAGATTGTTATGCTGTTTACATCTGTATGTATCTGGCTCAGTAGTTCCAGTGTACACGAGTGGGAGGCACTCCAAAAAGAACATAGCTCATATGATTGATTCTCCCACACCTTTAATTATAATGCACTTTTAGTTATTTAAAACACTGTATATTTGTAAATGTTACAAAATGTCCTTAACACAGGATAAGTTTGCATTATACTTATAAGATGGTAATAATGTAGCTAAACAAAACAACATTTTGTGTTTTGGAAAGGACTTATTCTTCTCTAAAAAAAAAATGTTACGTTTTTTACTTTAATGAATTTTAGATTTCTGTACTGCTCTGTGTTTTTATTTTGCTGTACAGAAAAGAGAAAGAAGACATTCTGTCATTTTGTATTTATAAATTAAGGGCACAGAATAGACAATGATGTACTTTTCATTCTTTATTATACGTGGATCATCTTCAAAGAAAAATGTAAAGTTTCAAAGTTGTGGAACTTGATGATTGGAACTGTTTTTAACCGTTTAGACATTTCTCATGTGTTATGTATATAATGCTTTAGTTTTGATTGAATTATTGGAAATGGGATTCGGTAGATTATATTTAGGCTGCAACACTTGGGGCTAGATTTACTAAACTGCAGAAAAGTGGAGATGTTGCAATCAGATTCTAGCTGGCCTTCTCTACTGTGTAATAGGAAAGTGAGAATAAGGTGTGGTGATAGCGCTCCAAGGCTCTTGGGGTTGAATAGTGGTGGGTAGTGGATGTGGCAAGATGCTAGTCGCTACTCTGTTCCCAACTAACAAATGTACGTAAAGCAAGTAGGTGTATACAGGGATGGATAGTGCTCGAGCCTAGTCAGTTGCACCTATCTTTATATGTATATGAGTGTGTCAGATTCCCAGGGTGGGGTGGTAGAAGGAAGGGGGACAGTAAGGCAGAGTGTAGGCCAATTGTAGTTGCAACAGTCTCTGAACGATGTACACCAAGCTAAGAGGTCAGTATGAGATGTGGGGAAAGGGGGCAAGCGAGGCAGCTCTCGTGGCGCTGTATGAAGTGCTTTGGTAGAGGTCGGGGATGTAGTGGCGTGGTCCATGTTTCAGGAGTAGGCTGGTGGCGAGGGACTGAACCAGGGACCACTCCACTACATCAAGTATTTCTGGTACAATTATTGGCATATTAGAAAATCCATCCTAACCACTTACTCCAGCAGTTATTGTACCAAATTCTCAATAACTGTATGATCAGTATCACTGATCAATAATCACTGTGATGTATAGCCAGATCTTTTTACATAGCATCACTAAGCAATTTGTTGTTCTCTACCACAAGTTCCATCATGCTGCTGGTGACTGCTCTTCTTTTGATAGAGTAAAAATATTCCTTCACACTGTTACATTAACACATGATGGGCTGGATCCAGACTTAAGAAGGAGCTGGAAATTAAGGACCGGATTCACACTTAAGAATCTTCTTAAAATAAGAACTTAAAGTCACTCCTGGGCAAAACCATGTTGTTTTCGGGGGGAGACAAGTTAATTGTATTCTTTGCATGCAGGAATACAGCTTTGAATTGCTTACTGCACACAGATACTGACCAGCTTTACTATCACACTGTTATTTAGACTTGGGATAGGAAACATCACCTCTCCACCCTAATACTGTTTGCAACAGATGAAATATGACTCCCCTGCAATCAACATGGTTTAGCCCAGGAGTAACTTTCCTCTCTTATTTTCAAGCTCCTTTTTAAATCTGGATGTTTGTTTTAACAATGCTCCTGGTTTGAAAAGATATAATCAGAACATAAATAAAATTATAGACAAGAATTTAGAGATATGGCCCACACTATCCAAATTGTAATCAACAATCATATCGCAAATAATAAAACTTAAGGAAAATAACTTTAGACTTTTCAATTTGCACATGTGTCAACGAAAGTCTTAACACCATGAATGCTAGGTAAGTGTCTCAAGACGTGATATTACGGACTGCATGACATTACATTGAAACATCCCATTGGATACAGTATATTTTTCCATTGTTTTCTATGTTTTGTGGTTTATGGCTTACTTGCTCAGCACAGTGTTTTTATTCATGATAAAGTCCACCACAATAAAGTGTATGTCTGTATAGCACATTTCATAGACTTTAACTTCCATTTACTTTTCCAGCAAGGAGTTGGGAGTACAAGACCTGGTATAGATGAGTGGCAGACCTGCATACAAATTTCTCACCTAATTATGGCAAGCAAATAATGTGTTAACAACATGATAGGAGCACCAAGTGGATCCTCTGACCAATGGCCCATCTGTAGAGATGGCAGCACATGGGGTCTCTATTTATGGGTAGAGTCCCCTGAGCCACAGCGCTCTTGGCAAACACCAATATAGCCTATGTCTAGGGCCAACTGGAAGACCCAAGTGTAGAATATCCGCCTTCAGTGGATTCAGTTCAGCCCACACAGGTATTATTGGGATCTGTCAGCAATATGATACTTTTTGGATGCTTATACTTTGTAAAAGAAAGAACTAGTACTTCTGATATCCCTCCAGCATCTACAGAAATATTCTACAAATCTTTACAGAAAAGATATCTTCAGAAAAATAATAAAAAATAGAAAAAATGTGGGAAATAAATCGGTAGGGTCCCTTATCTTTATACCAGCACTAATTATGCTGGTTAACCCAAAATTGAGGATGAAGACAAGCATGGGTAAAGAGCACTGCACTTTTCCCAGACAGGCCTGATGCATTGATGTAGGAGTGTTCCATGATTCCATCCAGCAGAAGAGATGGATTCCTTAGGGAAGCCTGGTTAACCTGTGGTGCTCCAGGTGTTGTGAAACTACAACTCCCAGCATGCTTTACCTGCTTAGGTATAGCTGATAACTGACAAAGCATGGGAGTTGTAGTTTCACACCACCTGGAGAGCCACAGGCTGGCCAGGCCTTTTTTAAAGCAATCGTGTGCAGGAATCTTGCACTAGAACTCATCCTGCGCCTAGAGTAGTGGGTGTGGATTATATAATATGGTATATTCAATTAACACATTTTAACCATGGCGCATTAAAGATGGAAACATCCCTTGGGCCCTGACTCTTTTAATTGTTGCTATAGCATGCTGTTATGCTGAGTGGTGCTAGTCTAATAGTTTCACTGAGACAGAGCTCTCAGTGAGAGCTGTTGGGATGCTGCTAAAGGGTTTTCCTTGTTTGTTTGATTTCTGTGGATAAAAAGATTGTGTATCTCTTCTAGTAAAAGAGAAGGGAAGGGGAATGTGGTGGTTTTAGGTCTTCAGTTCTCTTCCTTTTTGGAGTCACAAACAAAATGTGTTAATGTTACTCCACTGCCCAGACATGTGAGAAGTATATTAGTGCTATCAGCAATAGGTCTGGTTACTTCTATTGGAGGTACCAGGTTCCATCCCCCTTAAATAATATAGACTTCATACAGACTGGCTTAGGGCTAACTGGAATCATGGTGGATGGACTATGCCATGCTGGAACATGTAGTGCGCTCTGAGGTCTGTATTGGGAGTGTGTGTATGCACACCTGCTTTTTTCCCCCCCACTCCTTGGGCCTTAGTCTCAGATCCGTGTGTTAAAAGTATGCAATCATACGCACGCACGTAGCTAGGCAACACCCATGACACTCCCCTCACACGGCCATGTTGTCGCTGACTTCTGCCTCCATAGGGCAACCTTAACGCTATGTGTGTATTTGCGTGCGAATATTACTTCCGGACGTACGTATCTAATTAACCACACCCTCAAATGGTTATTTAAATGCCCCCCCCACCCACTTTTTTTTACGCAACTTTGACAATAGGGATTTGAACCACACCTCTCTGCACGTATGTCCCCAAGTGCAATTCACAAGTCCGATCCTAATGGACTTCCGTGTGTAAATACTACGTTACTTGCGTAAATAAAGTTACTACGCATGCACAGTTATTCCGATCCTAAAAATGTATCTGTGAATCCGGCACCTTGTGAGCAGAAAATGACAATTTTGCGATGGCCTGGATCTGGTCCTGTATTATTATTCCACCCTTTGTAAATTCATAGAGTTCATTAAATTACAGAATTTAGTTCACTTCTCCCCAATCCCTTTTGTCATTGTAGTAATATTGATTGACATACTTTTTTGAAGAAGCATTTTCTGGCATCCTCATTTATTGCATTCCAGTTATATCATCTGTGCAGATTCGCCTGTCGCTAACTGACAACATACCTCTCTGTCCTGTTCACATTTTTTACTGCCCGGGGACATCAAACTGCTACAGTTTTGGAAATCCACAGAAAGGGGGACACGTGCGGACAGAGGAATCCCATTTCCTGCTCCGAGGTTGTGAGGGCCATAAAGGAAACAATGGAACTGTTACTTCAAGAACAAGTCACTGGATCGTATCCAGAGGTCTGAAAGTCCGTATGGAAGAGGGGAATGAACGCCTATGTCACTCCTCTCCCTCATGTGAACTTTAGCACAGACACGCTGCCATAAGTTATCCGTACGACCACTGGTCCACACAGAAGTCTTTAATCCAGCACCTATTTTAAAATCTCTTTATTTTAACAGCAGAATTAAAAGCGTTATATCATAATTGACAGAAGAATTACATAATGGGCCATATCCAGAGCTACGTTTTCACTACGCTGCGTTCTTACGCTAACGTGCCTTCTATGCACTCCCCTCGGCACATACCTCTCATGTACGTATTTTAGGCGCCTTACGCTTTCCATACCCTACCTTAACTTTAAATCCCCACGCCCCCATCACCACCAGTCACACCGCCTCCTGCGGCTCATATTCCCCCACCCCAGATCCCGCCTCCTTCACTCATTGCCCATCATTTTGGGGCATTTGGCTAGTTAATAATTAAAGGAGGAACATTCGGCATAGCCATGGTTGCCTACTTTTGCAAATGAATATCAGGGAGATTGTAAGAGCACTATCAAGGTGCTGCACCAAAGGGGTGTGTCCTGTAGCGCCAAAGAGGTGTGTCCTGTGAATAGCTCCACCCATAGGTGTATCTAGCACTGCCAGGCCAGATTTTACAATAAAAATGTCAGTATTTATTGATTATTAAATTGTCAGTGAATACTTTCATTACTATC
>WWET01001215.1:260811-285836 GCA_011038615.1 Limnodynastes dumerilii
GCTACCAATGCCAAGCATTATGTATAGCCATTGTGAAGCTCTCAGCCTCTCAGTTACAATGTTGGAGTTCAGAAGTCCTTTTATAGCAGCCTTCTCCGCTTTCTGCTTCTGCGGTCTTTAAAGACCGCATATACGCAGTCTACGTAACGAAACAATACGTAGATTACGTAAAATAGATGCTACACATGCGTGGTAGCTGCTCTCGGTATTTTAAGACCGTATGTGCGACACGTACGGTGTTGTGAATCCGGGCCTTCGTCAAGTTTGAATATATTATATCTTGTTTTTTATTGAAAATTTTCACTGTCTGTTTTTCTGATTTTGCATCTTAGCGCTGTCCTCTGCTTTTAAGGCTCCCTCGTATTGATGATTTTCAATGTGCAGGGCCCTACTTTAACATTTACACTCCAACTCCATTGAAATGGGGCTGATACATACATTTGGATAAGGTAACAGGGGCCTCCCCTTCCCACCATGAGGACAAGCTTAAGTATACCGCCCCCATCCCCCGGTTGATTGACTTCTAGCACGGAAGCCTGGATCCTCAGGATTCAGATCCCTACTGGAAGTCTTCAGCATGTGCACGTGAAGAATGGCGCTGTTTACCATACACAATGGCCCCAACTTCTAAATCTGGATCCAGACAAATAATTACATCACAAATATGGAGAATTAAGAGCTCTATGAAAGGGCATCCATAGTTATGTCAATAAAGCAATTTATTTATCCTTAATTGTTGTGAAAATATTCACAACAGATCTCTCTATCATATAGGGCCCTATTATGGGAGAATAATGGACCGTATGCAGACTACCGGACATATAACATATACATCTGGAGTTTAGCGTTTTTTACTACTGCGCACGCATAGTAAATTTTTTACATTATCTACGTAACTTTTCCTTACATAGATTGCGTATATGCGGTCTTAGAGAAGCCTGTAGCCTGTTTTCCCTCCATTTTAGTCTTTCTACAAATAAAGAATTTATACTAAAAACCCACAGTGACATTAAGCAATCAACCGGCCTGCATTCATTACAGCGGGATGCTGCTGCTATTGATTGCCATGGTTTCCATTGCGATCATAGAATTGTAAATAAAAAAAACATTGTTTTTATGAAATAAACACCGTTTTCGTTCGTCTTTATTTCAGGGTTGCCGACTTTTAAATGCTTTCCGGAGGCAAGCCATAAATGCATGCAGGGGGCAGAGCTTATCAGCGCGATTTATGCAAATTGTTTCATTTGTTTCCCTTGACTTGATTCCACCTCTTTGGAGTTTAACAGGGTTGGGGAGGGGCTTGATGGCGCAATTTGCATCATCAAGTCCCTCTTTGCTCCTAGCAACACTAGTATACCAGTGTTGCTAGGTAGGTGGGCAGGACTTAAGGCTGTAGCTTCATGGAAACCACAAACTTTAAGTCCCTTGCTGGAGATTTACAGGCTCTCCCGGGATACCGGAAGTACTACCCGAATTTCGGGAGTCTCCCAGACATTCCGGGAGAGTCGGCAACCCTGATTTATCTCATGAAAACGAAATGATCGATGCTTTGTAAATGGAGCCCCTAATGAACTAAAAAAGAGAAAATATAAGAATATAGTTGAAAAACTTTAGGGTTCTATGGAAATTGGGAATTAAACAGCATTGCTAAGCAGGGGGCGGAGCTTGATGCCCCTGGTGACTGGCAGCTTTTTTTTTTTTCACCGATAAATAAAAACCTGGTAATTATGTATAAGCATTTTTCACAGTAACTCACGTACACCAATGCATTGTGAAAACATAGCTCTAGATACAAATACAGGGGCCATTCAGGCTACAACCACAGAAAATACTTCACACTTGTTTGTAACATAAGGAACAAACTTTAATAGCAAACAGCTGCTTGTGAAAGGTATTTTAGTTTATTGAAAAATTTTAATGAATGAAAATCACGTCCATCTACTTTTCCCCTCGCAATTAGGCGCCCCTCCCCCCCAGCGTGCGGATCTGGCAGCTGAAGTTATAATAAACGCGCTGTCTGATGCGCGATCACCGGTCATCCAGAGACATGCGTCTGCTATTAGCCCTGTGGATGCTGGCAGGTGAGAGTGCGCCTTGTTTCATTGCAGTGGTTGGCATATGGCTTGCTGAATTGAAATTTACCATGGGCCAGCCGTAGGACTGTTGGATTCTGCAGTCTGCAAAGTTTAATGGTTTATATACAGGCATATTGGGGGCTTCTGATCCTGTCTATAACAAAATGTATATAATCACTGCTGGCACTGATTATAATCAAAGACTGAATGAACTGTATGTTCCTATTACTAACAACCTGAAATTGTGGGACACTGATACTTTCTATATCGGCTCTATTACGTTGATGATCCCCCTTCTCATAACTCCCTAATCGTGCTCCTCCTACACCATGGAAGCAGGTGCTAGAAACACTCTATACGTTCTATAGTCTATATGGACGTCTGAGCTAAGGGGAGCAGGTAGGCGCACAGGGGGAGGATGGGAGGTACGGGAGCACACCTGTAAAGCACCCATGCAGCCGATCACTGATGATAACAGCGGTGGGTCCCCCCGAGCGGCCTGCCAGCCCTCTCTCCCTGCATTCTCATGCTGCAACTCCACAATGCTGTCATACAGGAAATCCAAGATGCTGCTTGGTGGATAGCGCTGGACGTTCACTACTTACAATGATGGGATGTCTCACAAACTGGTGGGTGACCAGTTTGTGAGACATTAGGCAGACTTCAGATCTTTACTGAGCCCTTCCTTCTATCAAAGTGTGGGGGTTCTGAATCAGATTGTGAGTGGTCGAATTTATTATAGTTTTGGGGAACTTGGGCAGGTCTAGCCTTAGGTTTGATTGGGGGATTCTGTTGTACACCCCATCCACTTCACCAAGACAAACAGTCTGATTATTCCTTGAAAATTAGTAAAATGGTGGCTGAGGAATGGTTATGGTGGGGTGGCAAAGTCTTCAAAACAACTTGGCCCCTTTATTTCTGATTGCAGCTTTGGTGGGAATCCCATGAGAGCAGGTCACCCTCCAAGACACTTGTAAACTGGGCAGGGCAGTGTATTGATGAAGTCATGTCACTAATAGTATATTTGTGCTTTGGTGTAGTAGGCTAACATGTTAAAATAAGGACTTGTTTGTTGAGTGCTGACTCTTATTTGGATTGACAGCAGTGGCAAACGCAGGATTTTTAAAGGGGGGTTTCCAAATTATTGTAATACATGTGTCGCTAGGTAGAGCTATAGAGATGGCGCACGATATAAAGTATATAAAGGCCATCCCAGTCACTACTTTACAATGCAGACATCCTACTCCCCACAATAAAGTTCCTACTCCATCAAACTGACTAACAGACAATGCACACTGCATTCTAAATAAAATGCAAAGTGATTTTTTATGAGATCGTAAAAGTGGTTCCTAAAATTAATAAGCAAATTTCTTTAAAAAAAAACAAAAAAAAACACTTAAGTCTATCTGCACAATATTAAAAAGTATCTTATGTTATGTTCTTAAAGATCCCAGTTTTCTTTTACGTTATTATTTATTTTATACCATAATGGGGTCCCACTCTCGTGAACAGAAACAAGCTTATTTCTTGTTTTCTTGTGAATCGTTCAAAGCAGCATCTGAAAAGCTATTTAATACTTTTTACATGAAGTGTAGTTCCAACATTTCAATCGCGCAGCAGCGATTTTCATCAGGGAGTGTTATACACAAATGGCAGAAGTGAATGCCAGCAATAGAAGTCCTTCGATTCACAAGACTCCTGAGTGACTTCATATTACAGACATATATCTATCATAACTGAAGAGCACCGTGAGCAGATTTACTTGTATGAGGAGTGACAGTTTTCCTGTATAGATAAATAGGTAGATAGATATATAAATATTTATACGCACAGTACAGGTATCCATATGTAGCACATACATAAATTTACACACAGGAAACAGTTCCCAGTTCCCAGGCTCCTCTTCTGCTTTTTCGTCATTAGAGAGGAATGTGAGGACTGATGCGAGGGGGAGGGAAATCTTCGTTAAAGTGAGGACTTGTTTGTTGAGTGCTGACTTTTTATTTGGACTGACAGGGTTTGCTCTTATGTATTTATAGGCAGGAATATATTACAAGGCCTTCGAGGGAAAGCCATGCGGTCTCTTTCTAGCCCCCTTTTTCCTATGCTGCATGTTTTCATTCATTCATTTGAGCCAGCACTATAGTGATAACTTTACTTGCTTATTTTGATGATCAGCACACATGGATATTTATAGTGATCCATTGGATGCCATTAATATAATGGGCTCTATTTACTTACCTTTTTGTTTCTCTGTGAACGAAGCTGCACAAGTCTTGCTTATCTTCACCGTGAGCCTGGCAGCTTCGTTTACAGAATTTACTATTACTTGCCCCTCCGGCGGATCATCGCAGGACGTACATCGTATGCATGAAGTCCTGCGCATGCAGTGACTCCTTTATGGGAGTTTCAAAATTTCTAGTCCTGGCATTAAGCGTTTTTATATCGGGACTTGGAAATCTTCAGAGTAAGATGTGTCTTCTGGGTAAGGTAAGTTTTAACTTTTTTTTTTTTACTTACATGTTCATTTTAGTGATCTCCCCATACATGGCCCCCTTTTACTCCCTGCTAATAACGACTATTAGGAGGGGGGGAGAAGGGAAATATGGGGAGATCATGGAATTATTCCAACTTCATTTTTATGCAAAAATGGGCATTATCGCATGAAAATGAAGTTTTTCATATTTACAAACCATGGGTCAATGTAAATATCAGTGACGTACACCATTCCGTTCTTCTCAGAGTATTCACTTCATTGTATTTACAAAATCCAGCGTAAAAATAACGCCATCTCAGGTTGGGGCCCACAGCATAAATTAGTCATCCCCCTGAAGCCAGCATTAATTGTGAGTTTAATGAGTAATTATATATTTTGTTTTAAAATATCTAAAGAAATTTTCGTCTCGTGCAACATCTCAGGATGGCGTTATTTTTTACGCTTGGAGCGGAGTGTAAAACTCTGCTCCGCCATTTTGAAAACAACGGGACGGCATACACCACTGATATTTACATGGATTGCCATAGAAACATAGAAAGTGACGGCAGATAAGAGCCACATGGCCCATCTAGTCTGCCCATTTGTTTTAATGAGTAATTATAAAGTAATTTGTTTTAAAATATCTAACAAAATTTTCTTATGCAACTTTAGTTGCCTCCTAAAATATACCTTTCTTTTTTATGGTTTGTCATATAATTCGCAATTGACCTGTTGACATTTTGACTGTCTACATAGCTACCAGCAAGGCCTGCAAATGAGCCCAATCCAGACCCAAGTGTTTGTAGAAGTTTTTATAATTTCAGCCTGATCATTTGGACCAGCCATAGGCCTGCCTAAAACTAGTCACAAACTAGAGCCATTATTGGTCTAACTGACCAGTGTTTGACAGGCTGTGATTGTTCTGCTAGTGAAAGGTCCCGATTATCAGCATTACACACTATGCGATATTTGTGTAAAATATAACGAGTTTTCTGTGCTTTAATTGTCTGAATAATTGTTAGTGACCGCTCTATGGAGCTTTGACATTATAGATTAATGATCATATTCGCCATTACAATATACAGGAGTAATGGTGCCTTGCATGTTAATTTCCATGTCTTTTGAACTTCAAAGTGTACATCAAAAAGCCACATTCACCACATGCGGAGTCATTTTTTTTGCTTTTAATTTTATGACATTAGTTTGTCAAAAGCCGCTTTGAGACATTCACTAAGAAATGTATTGGCGCCTCTGAGTGACTGGGGAAGAGAATGCACCTTCAATTTGCTTGACTAATGTGACTGTCCACACTGAGCCATATTTAGGTTTGTCTGGATTGCTTTGAAGAGACCCATTTTTTTGCACATGGAATTTACAAGTACAGGATGAATTCTTTTTGTGTTTGCGTTAAACAGTTTTGGGTTTAAATTAATATTTTTTTTATGTGTTGGCCTGGTAACATTAATAGCGTTATCCAGGCAGAAGAAACCATAGCCTCAGTAGTAATGATGAGTGTTCAGTTCATTATAACTTTCCATTCTTTCATTGACTGATATTTTAACTACGGAGTAAGAAACTACCTGAAACTTGTAAGAAGAAAAAAATAGTAAATACTGCCCAAAACTTCAAGTCTGATTCATGGAAGATTTGTATAAGTTTTTTAGTAAATCTACTCGGAGTTTAATAATGGGAATGATGATTCTTTTATACTGACCAAGCATCTGAGTTGCACTGGTAAGTGGATGGGTGCTAAGGTTTATGGTGTTCTCCTCTTGCAGGTGTATTTGGAAAATCTTTTCCTAAAGCACTGCCAAATGCTGCTACAGAAGAGCATGGAGATGAGATTCTGGATATAAACATGGGTAAGCTATTTTCTGTATGATAAACTGATGTTATTGGGGTGCTAAAAGTGGAAATATAGTTATTTACTGTTCTTTGGGTCAGATCCAGATTTAATTTGGAGCTGCAGATAGCGCCAGCAGTGATACACTATTGGAACAAGACTGTACGGCTCTGTGCATGCATGTGGGTTACCATTCCCCTTGGTCATGGAGTTCATGAAGGGACTTCTATCTTAGCTTTTGATCCGTCCTCACTTATAACAGGGATGGAGCATAAGTATGGCTGGCGCAGTGGGAATTTATCACACATATACTGTGTTATTTATATAGTTAACCTCTGCTACTTATCCCGCACCACTGGCAAACCAGTCACAGAATAGTGCTCAAATAGAAGATATCCAGTGGTTGGTAAACGTTTGCTTTGTTGGAGTCTGTATCCTGATTATTATTTATCATTTTATTATTTTTTTCATAATCTAAAATTTTATACCTAGAACTCATCTCAAAACATGAGCCAGGTAGTGGATTTCTTTTGGAAGGAGACATCGTTAAAAAGGTAAGTCTTATGCGTCCCCTGCACACTACCATTAGATCCATGTCATCTGTGCACATCAAAACCTGCTGTGACAGCACCTTCCATAGTATTATATTCCTCCTTTCTTTCTTTCTCCATAGAACTATAGTGGGTATAGCCCCAGGACCTCAAAGTGGCCGAAGGTCGATGGCTTTGTGACCATACCATACACCCTGTCTAAATACTATGGTATGTATTACGTTAATGCTAAACACTTATATTGATTTCCTAGCAGCCTCTCAGGGGAGAAGGAATGAATGAATGAATGAATTTAATAAAAAATTGATCTGAAAACTGTTATTCCAGGCCTTATAGGCTGATATATGTAAATGTTCCCTTGCTACCTGTAATGGGGTTTGTGTGAATGTGAAATGGGGCAGTGTTGCACGCTGCAGAGGTAAACCTAGCAACGTGTGAAGTTCCCTGTCTGGGTTCTTTGTGCCTGATTTCCCTCAACTGTTAGTTAATCAATTAGGTCTGCCTGAGTGCTGCAGCTGATTAGTGGAGTGGACTATAAATAGTCGAAGCCCGGGAAGCCTCATTGTTGGCTATAGCGCCTGGTGTTCCTGCGTACTGATCGTGTGTTCTCCTTGTGCTCCTGCCTTGGATTGTGTTGTGCTCTTTGCCCTCTGTTTTCTCTGGTGTTACCCTTGCCCTCTCTGTCATTGTCTGCCCTGTTTGTGTGCAGTGTGTGGCATGAGTAGCTTGCTACTCACGCTGGCAGCTGTAGTCTTGGGCGGGTTCAGTGTAACTTCCTCTGCTGAGTGATTGTGAGTTTACCATTTCTCACTACCTGTACCTGGCATTTGAGCTATTACATCTGCTCCTCTCTGGTGTGTGTGCGCACCGCTGTGTTTACCATCTTGCAGCGAGCGGGGCCTGGGTTCCAGGCTCCCTCCGTTGGTGTGTTACATCTTTCCATGTGTTTTTACCCGTGAGCTACTCTCCGGTGTTTTTAATCTCCACTGTGTTCCATCTGTCAGTGTATATGCGAGCATCAGTCAGTCCATCTGATTCCGCTCCCCTGCCTGCAATGTGCTGTATTCCTTCTCCAGTTTAACCCTCCTCCTGATACCTGTTGTCCTCCAGCGGTTACTCCGGTGTCTCTTGGAGGCCTTGTCTGCTATCTGTTCCACACCTTTTGTTTCTTGTGCATATCTGGCCCATACTCCTGTATAGCACGCTTATCTGTATTCTGTGTGTGGGTTCCAGCTTGCTATCTTGTATGCTAAGGTTCCAGCTTGTGTTCCTAAGCTCCTACCTACTCTCTTGTGAGAAAAGGGATTCCTGCATGTAGTGGTGTGCAGGGGTTCCAGGTTGTGGATCGGTTCCTGCTCAGGCACCTTTTCTGCAGGTTTTCCTTGGAGGCTGTTGCTGGGGGCTGCGACCCATGTGCCAGAAGCTAAGCGTATCCCCACCATCAGGGGCTCTAGTGAATACCTGGCCCTGGTTTAGACTCTGCACCCTGGTGAGAACCCTTCCTGGAGATTGTAAAAGGCAGGATCGGACCTTTGCTGCGATTTGACCTCTGACCACAGTGGCAGCGGAGATCTGATGCTGGATCCCTGCGGCACCCTAACCTTCATACAGGCTACTAGAGGCCACTCCATTAGCTCGTATGGACTTACGCCAGCTCACCATACCTTAAGGTTTCTGCATTGTCCCCACATAAATGAGGGACAGTGCGGAAATCTGGATTGTACATTGTAGGTATAGACAGTTACTGTTCCATTTGTATCCCTCCCGCAGAGCGGGGAAGCACTTCCTTGTCTCGCCCCACTGTCTGAGTATTTACCAGGGCAGATATGGATCCTCCGACCTGGTAAGTTGGCACTAACGCATTCACAGCTTGTTAAAAGGGAGCATTTCTGATCCTAGTGATTGGGAACATTCCCCACCGTGTAGTAAGTCTGGATCTAGTCCATCTTTATTATTTGCCTATTTTTATGTATGGGTATTGTTTAATAACATATAAACCTTTAATATACATGTTACAAAGGTTCAGAGGTAGTCAAAGTTTTTCAAAGTTACTTATAAAATCACCTACTCCTTTCCATGCTTGCCAGTTGTGGTAAATATTACCCCTGCCAGTGGCAAACACAGGATTTTGAAAGGTGGGTTTCCATACAGTACATGTGGCGATATATTAGGGGTCTCTTTATGGCACGTACTATATTATAGGTGGTTTATATTAGGCTTTCGGAATAGTACACTATATACAGCATATAGTATCCAATTCCCAGACCTCTAATATATCCATTATAGTATATGCTAATCCTAGACCCATAATATATTCCATTATATTATAGTATGTGCCAAATCCAGACCCATAATATATCCCATTTTTTGGGTGGTATAGTGTTTCCGCCTCTGTGTGGCAGATAGTGTTCCTCTTCTGTATTGGTCTGCCAGTCTACA
Organism: Limnodynastes dumerilii; assembly: GCA_011038615.1. Classification (NCBI taxonomy): domain Eukaryota; kingdom Metazoa; phylum Chordata; class Amphibia; order Anura; family Limnodynastidae; genus Limnodynastes; species Limnodynastes dumerilii. The sequence goes on from WWET01001215.1 coordinate 270,196, forward strand.
TGTGAAACCATGCTCCTTTTTAGCAACTGCAAAGCCACACCCTTTTACCTGTACCTGCAAAGCCACACCCTTTTACCTGTACCTGCAAAGCCACACCCTTTTACCTGTACCTGCAAAGCCACACCCTTTTACCTGTACCTGCAAAGCCACACCCTTTTACCTGTACCTGCAAAGCCACACCCTTTTACCTGTACCTGCAAAGCCACACCCTTTTACCTGTACCTGCAAAGCCACACCGCTGAACCCACACTGCAAACCCTTCAGATAATGGTTACTATAAAACCATAATAGTAATCTGCTTGTGCAACAAAGATTCCTAATTCAGCCACATTTATACATCTAAAATACTTTTAGGAGGTGCGGCCTGAAGATATGGCAAGAAAAGATAAAGGACTTGAACATACAGGTAAATGCGGTGAAACACCGTTTGCCTGATCAGGATAGGTTGGAAATACTAGTCCTCTACAATTAAGCATGATACTGTTAAAATGATGCACCCATTAACCCGGGAAAGCTTTTTCCACTGATAGTTATATGCTGTACATTAATTAATCTAAAGCCATAACTAATTATTATGGCCTAATCAATTGCTTTTACTCTGCTACATTGTTAACAATTGCAGTTTCAACCTCTTATTTATGAATAGGATTAGTAAAAAATTATCCCCATGTGAATGTCATTTATATTTAAGTTATATATACATACATAAAAGGGATTTATTAGAAGTCATATTTGGTACCCATAATAGAGCTTTTATTCCTTTTTAATTATGCTAAAATTGTCCCTTATAACAGAGGGCTGAACATATGAGCTCCTCCCTCCATTCTTCCATTCCCCGTGTTGCTTCCCCCCTCCATATTGTAGGTGTTCCCAGTCAGGAGTGTGGTGTTCATGGCATCCGTAGCTTCTGGCAGCACTTTGTCACATTACGTCAGAACGACGCTGCTGGGTTTTACAGATAGTCAATGAATGTCACGGACACAGCCATTGCCTGGACTGCTGCCAGAACGTTACTTGTGGGTGTGGAGGGCCAGGTATTGTATGTCCGTGGCTGCTCTGTACAGGGGGTACCAGCATTCACCTATGCTGCCCCTACTATTGGCAGCCCTAGACAAGTGCCTGGTAAAATACTCCAATAATAAGCATGAACGGAATAGCTGACCGCATCAAAGGCCAGTAACACAATACAAGCTTATATAAAGCTCTATGTAATCGGTTAATATTGTCAATTATAGGAGCAGTTGGTGCCTTTTCATAGGTTTATGGACCCAGGCCCAGATCCTGGGCTAGGTCCGAGAGAGGAATTATGTACTACTCGTATGTAATTCCCCTTGTTTGAAGGTTGTGCGCATACGCACCTTTGTACATCGCCGTGTTGGCGTACGTAACAAACGTTACGTACGAGTGCTCTTATGATAAGGGGGCTTTCCCTCCCTTTACACATGTCATATTAGACATGCTAATGAGGGGATGGGGCTGGGGAAACCCCCGTTTCGACCAGGTCTGCAGCTGTAAGACTGCACACGTGATCGTAAAAGTTAAGGTAGGAATCTGGACACGTGAGTGTCCAGATTTACTATGGAGAGCAGGGAATGCAGGGGGCGTAACCTCCCCGCTCCGAGAACGGCTGTAATGACCTCGGGCACCCGTAAGGTGTCCATAGGTCTGGATCCGGCCCCCAGTCTATGATAACTGATGGCTAGTATGCATTATCAACCCCGATTGAGTGGCTACATAAATGATTGTGCTGCAAAAAGGGAATGATGTCCTCTTTTGCTGCAGGTTATGTGTTTATTCAGCTCTGTAGATGTACTATTACAATTGGCTTCAATATGATATTAGGGTTATGTGAATGCTTGGAAGCACTGATCCTTTTTATTGCAGATGTTTATCTTGGTGTTTTCATCTCTGATGCTTTAATCCAGGAGAAGTTGCAATTTGGTGGAAGGTCCTCCTTGGATTGTGTTATTACAACATTTCTATATAGAATATTTAAGTGAGACTGCCCATAGTATAGTCTCTTATGTGACATGGCAATAAATAGTAGTAAATCTTTTCAATGAACGTATATTAAATGTAATTTACTATAAAGGAGGTTTGTGTGTCAGATGTTACTTAATAGAGGGATGTCTGATATCATATGTCCCAATTCTCTGCAGGGCCAGAAAACAGGCGTACCATACAGGAAGCATTTGATGACTTGGAGAGTACAACGTGCCTCCGTTTTGTGGAACACACAGACCAGCGAGATTACATCGCCATTGAACCACTTTTAGGGTAAGGAATAGCCAATAAAAATAATTCAACAATATGAATATACGGACATGACATCCATACGGACTTCTGACACATTTAGTGTTCTGCCTCACGTAGCTTTAAACCTAGAAACACAGAATATGAGCGCAAATAAGAGCCGCTTGGCCAATCTAGTCTGCCCATAAGCTTGAGTTTAGTTTATAGTTGTCCTTGCTTTGCCATTTGGAATGGTAGTGGCTTTATTAACAGCTCATCCCATACACTAGTTGTGGGCAGCCAGATCGTTACCTGAAATTAATATTGTAAGAATTCTGATATTATTAAATATTAAAAAAAAAAATTTAACAGTGATGTTCCCTATTTATTGTGAATGGTAAGTACAAGTTCTAGGCAATTCAGTAGGCCTTATTTTTATTCATTTGACAAATCTGATATCTATTATGTAAGAAACCATGTTCCATAAACTCATAGGCACCATAGAAAGTTTTGTTACACACAGAACGATGTCCTTTGTTTTCCAGCTGTTTTTCCAGTATTGGACGTGCAGGAAGGAAACAGCTGGTTTCTCTGTCCTATCAATGCCTAAATAAGGGAAAAGGAGTAGTTCTACATGAGCTGATGCATGTTGCTGGATTTTGGCATGAGCATTCACGAGCGGACCGCGATCTTTATGTCTCTATTAATTGGGATGCAATATATCCTGGTAAGGTATTTATTATCATTATACCCACATCGCCCTCTCCCACATTTAGTATTAACATGAAAAACATGGATATACAAAGACTCCTAGATGTGCTAAACTGTTGGAAGTGATTGGAGGCGTGGTCTACGTCTGCTGTTGGAAGTCTCCTTCGGTCACTATGCCCAATGGCGCAACTAATTATGGGGTGCTCATACATTAAGTAAAACAAATGTGGACTTGTAGGTGGACAGGTTCCACTGCATGTCATTGTCTATCTGTGTCATTGAAGAAGCTCTGATACGATGATGATGCAAGGGAACAGAAAGAAGCTGAAAAGTGAAGAATGTTAGGAAAAGAATGGAGAAAGACTAATGGCTAGGTTTACTAAATTGCTCAAAAGGAAAAATGGATATGTTGCCTATAGAAACTCACCTAATTCTAGGTGACATTCTCTAGTATATGATGGGAAAGTGACAACTATAGTCTCATTGGCCAACATATGGCCAACACCTCCATTTATCCTTTTGAGAAGATTAGTACAGCTAACCTAAAGTGTAAATACAGGTTTAGAAGAAAATGAGGGATAGGAAAGGACACTGGACAAAATAGGGTGGGGAAAGGTTGGAGAGAGGTTATAGGACATGGGTGGCCAAACCCAGTCCTTTTGCTCTATCAATGGTCCATGTCTCCCAGGTCTCCTTGTTGGAGCACAGGTATGTTCATTAGCGATTATCTCAGCTCTGACTATGAGGAGACCTGGAAAATATGGACCGTTGGTAGATCATGAGGTCCGAGTTTGGCCACCCCAGGTATAGGACATAAGTCTGATGGAGAATTAGAGCGCCTGCACGTGTGAAAAAGAATAGCGTGCAAGATGCCTCCTCCAAGAATTTCCCTGATATGTTGTTTTTTGTGGTGGTGGGGGAGCATCAATGGAATTTATGGTTAGTCTCTTATCTTCTGATAATTGAGTGGAATGCTGATTTGCATTTTCCCCAAGAACCAATAAAAATACTGCCAGCTTCCTGGTGCCCTCATTAGAAAAAAAAAAATTCCTTCTGGGAATATCCAGGTCTTTATTATGTGGAGCGTGTGATTAGGATTTGTCCAGCTACTGTGTTATAATGATATTTCCCAAAAGAAAAGTTCTAACTAAGCATCAGTTAAAAACCTCTTATTTTGTATCTAAAGAATTCTAAACTAGACAACTGTTAAGTATAATCGAAATCCCAAATGTTTATGAAAATAATTGAACACAAGCCTCATCCCTTGATCAGATTTTGGGTAGACTAATCAGATAGTGAAGGCTTGTTCAAAAAGGTTTAAAAAGGATGCCCAGTCTTTTATCCTATAGAGTGTAGGTTTAAGTATTCCTTTTAAATAAAACAAAGGTTATTCACAACAATCCAGTATCTGTGTCTTTACAAGTTTTTTTTGGCAGAGATGGCAAATACATAGGGGTCTGTTTACTTAGCGTTTCATTTTTTAATGACCATAGTTGTTCCAGGCTCACTTGCAACATCAAGGCTCCTCCCATAAGAGGGCACTTTAGCTTTGATTCAAGAAGTGCACTAAGAATGTATGTTTTCAGACCATTCCGTTTCTTTAAAGCCTGCTGAAGCCTTTTATATAAAAAAAAAATCTGAAAATTCTAAGATTTAAAAATCTAGATAATGTGCTTTATCTACCTAAAATCAGCTATATGCCCATGGCGAGACGTATTGTGGTATTGCATCTGTTAGTTTCCTTTTTCTTCCCATTCACAGGGTCTGAAATTAACTTTTGTAAGTATGAGACCACCAACATGATTGTCACTTATTCCTATGACTCCATCCTTCACTATTCAAGGTAAGATTAAAAAAGGGACTGACTGAGAATAACAAGACTAGTGAGCTCTGGAGTAATGTATACGTGGTGCTGTCCATAAAGAGCATCATTAAAAGCTTAAAATAAATTGATGAAGGAAATACAACCTATAATGTGGACACAGACCTCTGCATTCTTTCCGTACGTGCAGGAATCTTAAAGCCCGCATGGAAGAGGGGAGTGACCTCCCCGTTACTCCACTCTCGTGTTAATTTGAGAGCAGATACCCTGCCATAAGGCAGTGTTAACACTGATGTGCGAGTCAGTCTTCTGTATGACTGCTGATCTGCACATTTGTCATTAACCCTGCCTATACTGTATAATTGCCGGATGGAAGGGAAGACCCACCCCCTTCTGGCGGATGTACTTTGGTATGGTACGGCGCTCCGTATGATAGCAGATATGCACGTAAATCACGTATAACATCTGGAGGGTGCATGTGCCCATCCCTCTAGACACCGCACTTGGGCACTTTGGGCTGCATCAAGACTTAAGAAGGAGCTTGAAATTAAGAGAAGAAAGTTACACCTGGGCAAAACCATGTTGATTTCAGGGGGAGTCAAGTTAATTGTATTCTTTGCATGTAGGGATATATCTTTGAATTGCTTACTGCACACAGATACTGACCAGCTTTACTATCACACTGTTGTTTAGACTTGGGCCAGCTTTACTACTGTTTAGACTTGGGCCAGGAAACATCACCTCTCAACTCTAATACTGTTTGCAACAGATGAAATATGACTCCCCTGCAATCAACATGGTTTAGCCCAGGAGTAACTTTCCTCTCCATTTCAAGCTCCTTAAGTCTGGATCCAGCCCTTTGTGTATGTTGTACGCACATTTGGATCCTACCCTATGTTTCCGCAGAAATCTCATTACCCATAACACTCCACAGGATGTTCCACGTGTCTGTTTTACCTGCCTTTGGTTTGTTTAGAAGTTGTATATCAAACCTTTGTATGACCTTTAGTTTATAATGGGCAACATTTCTTTTTTTGAGAGAATGGTCTGCTTTCTGTAGGGTTACACGATGGCAATCACTGGTCTATTTGTAAAGCTATCAAATACGAATCACTATAAATGTTTTCATTGACCACTGGTTACATTTAAACTGGGGCTTAGGCAATGCACAGTCATTGGGAAGATGGAATGAATGGAAGGATGATGTACTTGTAACACAATATCCTACATCCAGTGGCTGGGGAATATTATTTTTCTCTGTTTTTAGGAGAGAAGTGTTTTTTTTCCTTATATATAAAGCACTTGAGAGGTCTTCACTTGAATATGTCGTTCTATTTTAAGCCCATTTACAAAGCAGAGAAGGAGGGAAGTGCTTGATATTTGCTTTTATTTTTAAAATGTAATAAGAAAAATCCATCAGCTTCTTAGCTCAGAGAAATTAATGATCTAGATGATGCTTCTCTCCACTGACAGTGCTAAGGAGTAGAAGAGAGCACTATACTTCTCTAAGCTAATATAGCAATGGTATTGTGGCACGACAACCTGTGTAGAGAAAATAAATATAACTTGTATCTACGGCTACATAAAATTACTTTTATATGGCTTCTTGCACCTCTAGACAAAGTACTTCTTCCTACTGGCCAACCTGTGGCTCTCCAGGTGTTTTGAAACTACAACTCCCAGCATAGTTGATATCAAACAAAGCATGCTGGGGGTTGTAGTTGTAGAACACCTGGAGGACTGCAGGTTGGCCAGGCCTGATACAGAGTTATAGCTACTGCTGTTAAAATGAAATGGTTTGATTTACAGGTATAGGCTCATTTCAATACTATTTAAGAAGAGGGAAAAAAAGGTTTGGGAGGCAACATATAGAACATAATCAATAGTGATATCATTGTGGTAAAAATGAATTGATATATGGCGCTATATGGTTTAGGCTGGATTATTTAATGTATTGCAATAGATGGTAAGAGAAAAATATGTCGTGCCAGTAGGCAAAGTATAGCAGAGTAATGTGGAACATAATATATGACCTATATGGGGCAAGAGTTTGGTGCTTATATGTAATTGAATGTTTCAGGATCCTTTTCATGTAAGAACAGCTTCTTTTCAGAGCAGTAGTCAATGTATATGAACGATTTCACTCTCTTATACCTGGCATCTCCCTGCAGCTTAGCATTCAGCAAGGACGGTACTTCAACAATTATTCCGCTAGGTGACCATTCCATTCAAGAGATTGGCCAAAGGTTAAGGCTTAGCAAGTCTGATATTCTGAGAATCAACAAATACTATTACTGTCCCCAGTATGAGCCGACAGAAGGTAAGTGCAATTCTTAAACATAGAGGGCCCGATAGAGAGGCGCATGGCAAGTGAATGAACTCTGCGTGCTGCAAAAATGCCATGCTTTATTAATGCACTTGCAACCTCATCCAGAGATGACTCCTGTGGTACTATTATGCTCAAATGCACCACGCTCCTGAAGAGTCCACATTTGGAGCGGGTGCATTTGTGCATAATAGCATAAATAAATATTTTTTATTATAATTAATATAATAATTGTTAATTTATAACATCAGTGTTCTGTAAAATGCAGTGATAATGTTTTGTGATTTTTTCTTTCTGTGAATATGCATTGGGCACATTAGTTAAAAAAATTTTTAGGGTATGATTGTGACGGTGGCTAAAAAAATATTTATAATAAAGGATTGATAACAAAATAAAACATTAATATAAAACTTTTTTTTTGAAAACCTTTTCATTTGTATAATTTATTGTGTTGTGAATGTAGCATGCAATGGAATACAAAACCATGCATTTTTGTTCTGTTGTGGCTGCATCTTGCACTTTAACATGACCCCCTTGCAAATGCAAATATTTCCATGTATCCATAGAGTACAGAAGGCCAAGAACATATGCATTTGCTTGGGCACGCTTTGACTATGAGCCTCCACCTATACATGCCCATGAAACACTCTTCAGAGCACAAGGCACCTCAGAACGATTTACAGTATCTAAACATACGTAGTGTCAATTTTTACTGAGATATGCTACATTAACTGGTGTATGCATTGCTCACCTCTGGTTTTGGACCAGGCAGAGCATCCAATTACTTTGTGTATACTTGCATTGTTATCAGTGTTAAGGGGTGAAATAGCTTCGGCATCCACTCCACAATTTAATTGGGAAACACTGTGGCTCAGTGAGTTCCACTTGAATCTCACAGCGCTGAGGTCATGAGTTCAATTCCTGAACTAGGCCTTATCTGTGTGGGGTTTGTATGTTCTCCCAGTCTCTGCATGGGTTTCCTCCTGGTGCTCCAGTTTCGTCACACTCCAAAAACATGCTGGTAGGTTAATTGGCTGCTGACTAAATTAACTTTAGTATGTGTGTGTGTTAGGGACTTTAGTATATAGCTCCAACATGGGCAGGGAGTGATGTGAATGTCTAATGTTCTCTGTAAAGCGCTGTGGATAATTTGTGGCGCTACATAAATAAGCCTTAGTAATATTTAAAAAAATGCGCTATTTGGTTTTTTAAGGTTGAAAAGCTGTACTGCTAGCTGTGTATACTACAGACTCAAAAGTAGCAAAATAGGACATAACCAGGTGTAAAATTTGTTATCAAAATATTACGTTTTTATTTCTTGTAACTGTTTTATTAAGCAATCAAAGCATATAAACATAACAAGTACAGTTTTGTACAGAAGATGAACGTGAAATACAATATTAATTAGCTGTACATACATTGTCTTTGAGGAAGGAACACAAAAAAACTTCTATGTTTTAATATTTATATATCCCTATCGTTTCCTTATTAATGTAGAAACAAAAAGGAGGAGGGTCAGGGAAAGAAAAGTTCTTATTTCTAATGGGGAGCGGCTGATGCGTTTAGCTGTATCCATTGTGCAGTGTTCAGCTGTGCCTAGTTTTATATAGACTTGTCTGAAAAGCAAAAGATGTGCTGGAGTGAAAAAAGAAAACAAAAAAATTGTAAAACATTACTAGCAAATAACAAATCCTTTAACTCTTGCTCGGACCTTTGGTCCCATAACTTTAATAGTATATGCAATCTTAAATCCATGTTGGTATTTTATAGGGTAATTAAATGTGTGCTCCTTAATGAAGTGTAAGCTGCCTTTGCTGTATAAAAATACATTTTATATTGGCTTATTGCACCTATTTTGAAAAATGCTTTTAAAAATACAAGTTTTTTGGACATGATGGTTTTTTATTTTTTTGCACCCAACACTTATCATTGAAGAGCCATTGAATTACCACTTCTCAGGGGTCTGACACTTGTGTATTTTCTGTTTCTCTTGCAGGTGACCTTGACATATTGCTAGAGGAATCTGTGTTATATGAATGTCCACAACAAGCCTTAAATGATGAGGTCACCACTAAGGAGCTAACAAACAATGTTCCAGTTACCATCAGGCCCTTCACTGAAAATCCCATCTCCTTCTCTTACTCCTCCTCCTCTTTATCTGGTCAACACACCTCCTCCACCAGTCAGCATTCTTCTCTCTCCTTCCCCTCACCCAACAAGCACTCTAACTCCTCCGTTTCACCTTACCCCAATCAAGACTCTTCCCTCTTTTCCTCCTCTCCCAGGCCACACTTACCTCTTTCCTCAACCTCCCTCGGGCCACAATCTTCCCTCTCCTTCAGGCCACTTTCTTCCCACTTTTCCACTTCCCCAAGACTACGCTTTTCCACCAGAACGAACTCTAAGTTCAGTCCGGCACCCATGTTTTTTAATGGTCAGAAATCTAAGTCCCAAGCCACTTTGCATGGACATGAAACTGAAATTGGTGGTGTCATACTGGATTTTAAGGACTATGAAACAATGCTTAACATTTCTAATGCAAGAACTGAAAATGTAAGCAGTGGGATTCCTATACCTTGGACTGTCACAAGTATGGACATGTCTATGACATCTGAACTACACTCTAATGAACTAATGAGCCCTAAAGAAGGGATTCCTGTTACCAACATTACACTTACATTTGAAACACCTGAGAGAAGAGAAGGAATCCTTACATCAACATCTAGTAACCAAAAACTTCACCATTTACCAAAACAATCCTTTTTAGACCTGGTTAGTACCCCATCTGTCACTTCTCCAGCCACAATTCCTGTACTTGGCTCAAGTATCAGAAATTCATGGATTATGCCAATGGAAACCAGCACTTATGAAGATATTAAAAATATATTTACAGACCAAGAAAAGAAAAGCACTGAAAAAATGATGACGCAAAGCCTTGAAATGAAAGACACAACTTTGAAAACGGCTGTAAACTCCCAAGGTACTCCTTTACCGAAGAAGACAACCATGGAAGACCTATGGATTTTGTCAGGAGATGTGTCGGGTGCTTTTAATACTCCAGACAATTTTGATTATGCAGATGTAAAGGAAGAGTTTTTAAGAATACACGCCACTCCACCAATGAGTTCAAACTCTGACATGAAAGCTGCCGTATTTGTAATGGGAAGTCAGGTTGATCAGAAAACAACGGTTTTAGGCAGTTTGTTCCACCCAAAAAAGAACAGTGGTGTTTCTGCTTTTATTCCGTTGCTTACGTATAATCAGCAAGTGCCATATCCGGAGAGAGGTTTCAAAGTAGAAGCCCAGCACCAGTCACTTTGTGGATTTGAAAATGGATTGTGTGAATGGAAACAGAGTGTTAACGATGATCTTAACTGGAGTCTTTCTTGGGGAAGTTTAAATCCTTACAATGGGTATTTCTCACCTGAAGGTAAGCTTTAATCTCACTCACTCTAATCACTGTTACTCATCATAAAAATACTCTGACCTCTACATTCTTTTTAGGATTCCATCTGTCTCTAAAGAGCATCTCAAGAGAGGTACCTAGAGAACAGAGAGCTGTGCTCTTGAGCCCTATAATATTGCCCTCTAGCTGTATCTCATTCTGGTATGGTTCCAGACACGGTATTATGGGTAAGTTATGTTCTTTGACCAAAAGCTTGTTTTGAATGCATGAACCGTTTGAGAAACACAAGTAAATTGTTCCAGCTGATAACTTTTAGGCAGCTACAGTGACAGGAAATGATGAAGACTAATCCAGAATATCCTAGAGGTGGTGGCAATGGGTGGAGACTGACTTACACTTGGTGATGGGTATCGTTATTAGGTCATCCAAGCTGCTGAGCCCCCTGATTGTTTGAAAGTCTGAATAATAATGTGTAGTGAATAAATGAAGGCCATCGGATATTGTCCTTCTATCATCTTTAGTTAGTCTCATGAAACCATGGCAGCTTTTGTCTCATGATTCAGTAGATGAAATATTTCTGCACTCCTAGTTCATCCACAAAGCACAGGGACTAGATCATCTACAGGGCAACTGAAGCAGAGGAGGGATCAGCTGCAGAGAGGGCTACAAAAGAGGTATCCGTAGAGTGGAGGGCTACAAAACAGGGCACAGTGTTGAAGAGGGCTACAAAAGGGCAGTCTGTGGCAAAGAGGGCTACAAAAGGGGGAGTTGGTGGAGTAGAGGGCCACAATAGTAGCAGTAGCAGAAAGGTCTATAAAAGAGGGCAGAGTGGCAGGGAGCCCTATAAAAGAGGGGGAAATGGTTTTATTTTTGTGAAAAAGCTCCTGCTGCTGTACTACAGTTTTTTTTTTTTTTTTTTTTTTAAAGAAGTGGAGCGAGGCCACGTTTTTAAGTGCTCTCTGTGAGCCTTACTAATACTTTCAATATTTTTACAGGAGTGAGTATACTGTAGTCTGCCACTCTCTCAGGGATCGCTGGTAGGCTTTAGTTCTCCCAGGAGAAGGCTCACGGTGCAGACAGCGAGTCATTTTCCCGTTGTTAGCTTCAAAAAGGAGCCCAGGGCTGCCAGCTAATAGGAGTGAGCAAAGAGCCCTGCAATAGTCTTCAAAATAGTAGCCGCCATTTTTTGCTAAGCTGTGCTCTAGCCCCTCCCAGCTGAGAAAAGGGTTTAGAGCAGGGAGAGGAGCAGGTTGGATGTCCACACACCATACAGAGAAGCTGAAGGGCGGTCCCTCTGAGAAGGCTCCTCCCTCTTCAAATGGAAGTGCCTGGATGGTAAAGCGCAGACTTTTCCTCAAGACCAGTACCATTTTCTACATGCTGAGGAACTGCTGTGTGTCCTATGAGGAGTCCTGTAATATCTCCATCTCTGTAAACCTCAGCCGATCCATTTTTCTGTTTTTTCTGTTTTATATACCTTATATATCAACAATTTACCTTGCTTGCATATTACTCTAGTTTATCACAGACCTTAATGTAGCCTGCTATTTTACAGTATACATATTTCTGTATGTATATTCCCTGTCATTACCTATAACAATGTCGGATAAGGGAAAGGCGGCTAAGGAACATACTGAAAATGATTTTACATGTGCCAAATGCAAGTCAAAACCAATAGCAGGTCAGCAGAACCCATGGGCCTTGTTCTGACTGTACAGTTTGTTCTGTAACTGACAATAGTTCTGTCTTGCCAGATGAGGGTTAATGCTCGTCTGTGCTGAACGCGTTTCGTCGGGTTTACAACTTCCTGAAAATGCTCCTTACACACAGTGGTACTTTAGGAGAACACAGTTATGGATATCTTCAAAACTATGAGCTTTATCTAATCAAACAGACATCAACAGAGGACTGGGACATTTTTTCTTTGATCAGAACACTTTATTTCTCTCGGGGATTGGTAGTTGTTGCTTTTGGGACAGTAATTCTTATAATTGTGGGAGCAGTGGACACAACTAGAGAGCACCAGAACTGCTACTCCTATAGGAGATTTCTGCATTACCTCGTTGAATTAGTGGATCATTCAACAGGTTCAGGCTGCCCTAGGACCTAGTGGGGAGGGACGTGGGGGAGCGCTCCAGCCAGGGCTTTTACATATGCTCTATGTGTATGTTTGCAAGTCTAAAATGAATAAAGGCAGGGGGGGCTTCCATTGATTCTCATAGCACCATTTTGGCCCAGGGGGGTAGCGTTCTCCGAAGTGCTGCAGATGGCAGAAGATCAAGACTGGGATCTTCTTCCCTCAGGAGCTCTAGTAGATCTTCTATCACCGGGACCGCCATCAGCTGGCTTTATCGGCTTTGCTGTTGAGACCAACCTCTTTACAGTTAAGGTTTCTCATCAGATGTAATTCAAACCATGATTAGGGTTAATAAACCGATGTGTCCCATTATCATAGAATTTGGAAGAAATGCATTCAGTGGTTAGTCAGATTCGTACTTTCTAAGTTTAGCTTGCCCCCGAGTCCTTGCGTTCCTACAGGCCGGCCTGGATTCAGGATTGAAACAGGGTTCACTAAAGGTCCCGATTTTTTGCTTTGTCTATATATTTGCAGAAAATCAGGATCAGGTCTACAATCATTAGGGTGTATTCTGATTTAGACAGGCAGATTCTTTGAAGGGTGTCGACGCACTCGAACAGGGTGGTGAGCGCATCCTGGGCAGCAGGCCAGGGCATGTCAGCTTTACAAAGTTTTATAGATTTCAGGTGTTCTCACGGAGTGATACTGAATTTAGTAGAATGGTCCTCCGTTCCGCCATCCCCATAGTAACTGTTACTATGTGTCCCTCAGATGGGAAGAAAGAGAAGAGGATTTTGCTACTTACTGGTAAATCCCTTTCTCAGATTCCATTTTTTGGACATAGGGCTTCCCTCTCTAGTTTTCCTTTTTCCCCTGTTTGTTTTTGTATATGTGTATTTATATAATAAAATATATATATATATACATGCATATTTTGGTTCTATAAAAGAGAGCTCCATTTGGAGAGACTAATAACCAGGTAAGTGATTTTTTACTTATCCCAATTGTGGGGGTGAAGGTATTTGAATTCGTTTTAAGTCTGTATCCAGCCCATCTGCTCTCAACAAATTCTGTTTGCTTGTTTTACATTTTCTTTCTCTGCGGTTCAACATGGTTTTGCCCAAGTGTAGATTTGCTCCTTTCTTGCTACCCCCAAGTCTGCGTCAGCCCCAGATTGTGCAATATATATTTACAAAAAAGAGTGAATGGCTGATAAATGCAGTGAACTTGATAAGACTGGGAATGGTCCACAGGGAGTAATAACCAGCAAGGAAGAGAAACAAAGGGAGTAGTGTGTATTGCAGTAAATAATGCATCATGCTTAAGACTTCTCTTGCTGATACCAACCTCTAGCATTGCATGAATATTGTAGGCTCTGTTAAACTGGCACCACTGGCCCAGGACACATTTTTCTCATCTGCAGTTGGTTTATCATCCTAGTGTGTTGCTGTCTTTTTCTGTAGCCTCTGATATCCCTTGTGTCCACCAAATCATCTTGCGTAACCACTAGCTCCTTTGTATACTATATGGGGTCAGTGTAGCTGTGAATATCTTGTAATATTGCAATCTTCTTTTACACTGAGCGATATAACCTTTGCTGCGTCTTTAAGACATCAGTGCCTCTTGCAGGAAGTAAAAGGGGAATCAAGAAAAGCAATATACGTTTGAGACAATTGTCAAGGAAACCATGCTCTTAACAGTAAATGATTTGGAATCTAGAATTACTGAATTATGGATTCTAAGATAATAATGTGTTGTAATAACTCGTGAAAATATGTTTTGTAATTATTGTAAATTAATATCTTGACAATGCAGTCACTAGCACAGTTTTAAGTGGTAATTGCTTTAAAACTGGTCTTTAACTAATCAGCGGGAATGACTGGCAGATGATATTGTGCAAAAAACATTAATTCTTCAGTTCCACTTCCACAAAGTTAAATAAAGAAAGTGATTTGATAATGATATGAAGGAAACATCAGACCCAATATAAATTAAACTGACACTGCCTGACACAAACAAGTATGGTACCTGTACAGCACTGTAGAGATGGGTCAGGCCACCCCTACACACAGTGGATCTAATCTGAGTTTGTGCAGATGTGCGGTATACATGTGATATTAACATAAACACACAACTCTGGATAGGATGTAGTGCAAAAGTGCAGCCGCTTAGAATGTAAATTAAAAAAATAGATCTGTATGTGCAGAGGATAAAAGCTGTATGGAAACCTGTACCAGTTTGCATATTTCTAAAGGGTTTCTTTTTAAAAATATTTACGGTCCTATAAAACACCTTAAAATGATGTGTATATAGTTATAGCCATGCCTGAGCTTATTTGCAGCAATACATTGCTATTTAGGCTTAAACATATTTTATTTTATTGTGGAGAATGACCAGAAATGCATTTTAAACGTTGAATCACTAGTGCATTTCATGATTTAATATTTTCCCTGTGTAGGGTACAGTTTGTTTACAAATAGGGCCATTAATTAATAGAAATTGTCCTGCATCTTACACCATCCCCTAAGATGGTGCAAGATGTTTGAGGAAGTGGAGGGACCCCAGGCTGCTGCAGAAGATCCGAAACACCCACTTTCCTAGGTAAATATCATGGTAGACCCTGTTCACTAGTACATAGCACACAGGTGCGTGGCATATGCCTTTCTATGCTCTCCTCTGTTCTGCACATGTGTAGTTTTCCTGCAGCACTTCCACAGGAAAAAAAAAATAGACTGAAGCTCAGCCCTGGGTCAGCTCCAATGTTTTGGCCTCCATTTTGGTGGACAAATCACAAATCTAGAGCAGATTGGCAATTAGGAATGGGGAATCTTGCCACTGGGCTTGGTGAGGGAACCTCTGAGAAGGCACTGCTGTCAGCACCATGTTAAGTGACCTTGTAACACTTTTTTTTGTCATCCTGAGAATACCAAGGAATCCACCACGGAACCTAGAGAATGCACATCCATTGACTCCTCCCCCAGACATGACCTGAATTTGTTAGCATTGCAAGGACTATCTCATTGGGGGGGGGGGGGGGGAAAAAATAAAAGATATTAAGAAAATTTTT
>WWET01001215.1:295544-307187 GCA_011038615.1 Limnodynastes dumerilii
ACGCTCGCAAGCGAGCGTACGACGAGCGTATGCGAATTTTCGGCAAAAAATTCGCAATGCTCATGCCCAGTATGACAGCTTCCGGTCGCCCGAGCGTCATGAGCGAATAGCGGGCGTATCGTTAGCGTATTTTTCGCTCGCTGGGCGTATTTTTTTTACGATGGTCGGCTGGGCGCCCATTTTACTACTGGGAGGCAGGGTTAGCCATTTAAATTGTACAGTATGGGCGTGCTTAGCGTATTTTCTCAGCGTATTTTCTGCGAATTTTCGTACGGCCGACGGTCGTACCCAGTGTAGGGTATAGCCGCCGTAAGCAGGGACTTTACTATGGGAGTGCTAGGGGCGTGTAGGTTGATACGCCCGAGCGTACGTTCGCATTCGCCCGTCGTGCGAATTTTCGTAGCGCTGGATCAGGCCCCATGGGTATGTGTCTACGTAATATGGAAAGTGGTACTTGATATGATTCCATAGTGGGTAACTGGTACTCACCCAAAAAAAAGGTGAGAATCGCTGCTCTAGATTACCAGATGCCGGATCCAGACTTAGCACCTTGTAGTAAGTCTGGTTCCGATCCTAAGTCCCTATGTATGGAGGCTGTGCTACTCTCAGACATCACATACTTAGATGACTAACCAGACTTTAGGGGTTAAGTTTTTTAAGCGTTGCTACATTCCAGTGTTCTGTGCATATCATTACATAGTGTCAGAACTACTTGCATAATTCAGTGTTTACCGGCAAGTTTAAGATTTAGATGCTTAGTTCGGTACATACTGCAGTTTATATGCATGAAAACAAGTCTCTGTGGGTTACCCAGCTCTAATATATCCCTTATTAATGTGAACATCAGCAAAACGCTCACAAAACATATTATATCCCCTCTTACATGATGCTGGTCCTGCTTAGTTTCTCTGAAACATCAAGTGTACAAACTTTCCACTTATGATATAATAATAAACATTTTAAATGATGGGAATTGTAATAACTGTAGCGTTGGGGCCATTATAAAATATTATTAAGTTCATTAAAGTAACATGTATAACAACACAGAGGCCAGGTCAGTATCATAAGGTGGAAGATCTATGAAGTTTAGTTTGTCATTTATTGAAATAATTTGTCACCGGATCCTGACCCCCGCACGCTAAATGTGGAATTTGGCAGTTTTACTGGCAATGCGTATTCCAGATGCTCTGCCACAGCTCTCAAGGCGAACAGAACTTCATTCCATACGTCTGGAGATCCGTTCAAAAGGGCTCTCCGGCTGACTAATCTCTGTAAGGTGGGCGAGCAGGAGCATTTAAATTATACAGTAGGGTGGGTTTTAGGGGTTAAGGCTGCCTTATTGCAGAGTAAGTCACCTAAAGTCCATACGTGAAAGGGGAGTGATGGGAGTTTACTCCACTCTTCTGTGCAGACTACAAGACTTATGTGCATGCATTAAATGCATGGAGGTCTGCATCTGATCCATTGTATGCAGGGGGAGACATTTAAATTGTACTGTATGGGGTGGACCTGATTCAGACTTAAGAAGGAGCTTGATAATAAGAGAGGAAAGTCCCTCCTGGGCTAAACCATGTTGATTGCAGGGGGAGTCAAGTAAATTGTATTTTTTGCATGCAGAGATATATCTTTGAATTTTTATTATTGCACACAGATACTGACCAGCATTACTATTACACTGTTATTTAGACTTGGGCTGGGAAACGCCACCTCTCAACACTGCTTGCAACAGATGAAATATGACTCCCCTGCAATCAGCATGGTTTAGCCCAGGAGTATCCCTCCTGGGCTAAACCATGTTGATTGCAGGGGGAGTCAAGTAAATTGTATTTTTTGCATGCAGAGATATACCTTTGAATTTTTATTATTGCACACAGATACTGACCAGCTTGACCAGACTTGGGCTGGGAAAACGCCACGTCTCAACACTGCTAGCAACAGATGAAATATAACTCCCCTGCAGTCAGCATGGTTTAGCCCAGGAGTAACTTTCCTCTCTTATTTTAAGCACCTTCTTAAGTCTGAATCAGGCCCATTGTGTCCAATATCTGAGATGAGCTTAGTGGCTTAGTAAACGCTGGGTAGCCTCCTGCAACGCATTTTGTCCTAGCTCACAGGTCTATTTCATGCATTTTATTTATATAGTTTACTCCACAAACACTTAATCAAATCTGTGGGCTGGTCAAGACAGAAGTCAACATAGCTCTTGGAATACGCACCCCTCCCACCACAGTTGGTGATTCTGAGAATCCCTTACCCATCATGCACACCCTTACCATGTTTCATGGAAAACCATTTAATGTATTGCTTGAATTGGTTTGGTTTGGTTGGAGGCCCTATCCACATAATACAATGTACACATACGTTTTTTTAGTGTTTGGGTGAGCTTTACTGAAATACTACCAGATGCAATCAAATAAATAAATCCATCCTACATTGTTTTCAACACACTGCTTGGTATGAACTTCACTTACATGCCAATGATCCCGATTATACAAGAGGGGTATATGGCATTTCTCCTTTTCCTTTTTTGTGTAACAACCGTGTTAGCCAAGTCATGCCTGCCCCATTTCCTATCTGATGAGGGAAACAAAGACTCTCATCTGTCGAGCCTCACGTGTTCTTTCTCCCTGGAAAATAAAATGACTATTGGTGCAATACATGTACTAGTGGAACTGCCATGGTCCAGATAACACTGCATATGTATGACTGCTCAATGTACCATTACTTGAAATGTGTTCTATCTGCTTTTGTAAAACATATTGTGCAAACTGTGTTATCCTGTAATGCATCATGTACTCAATACCCCAATAAAAATAGTTTTATAGAAATAGAGAAGGATTTTTGTGACCCTCTCCACTCTCATGCACTCCAGCATTTTTATATATTGATATATGTGAGATATAATGTATGTGACTACTTTTAAATATCTGCTGTTATTACCAAATATGATGTTGTATCTGGTTCAGTTCCTCCTCTACATCTATATGCATTAAATTAATTATATGTCATCTGTCTATATAATGTCTGTTTTGACTTGTGTACTAAGCTGGATGTATAAAGACCAAGCAATGTACTATTTCCCAGCTGTCTTCGTAACTATTCATCCCTTCATTTTAGCATCTATCTTTTACATAATTCATCCTTTTCTGCCATCTGTTTTTACTTCTATAGCATTGTACATGCTTCATGTGTTTACAATGGAATGGTTGAAGACTAATCTCTTAAAAGAAGAGAGACCAACACCTATTTATGACATGGAAAAGCTTCATAGACACCCTGGCCCTGATCCAGAGGGGAGCATGATTTTGCACAGCTCACGCTAAGAAATGAAGAGCATGCAGACACAGGCGATTCAGAGCTGTGCGAAACTCATTGGTGGCCTGCGTTCCGAGGGGCATATTGATGGAGGGTAGGGTTGGAGGCACAAAAGCAATGTACAGTAAGGGCAGGGCCCAAGCAAGTGCATCTGATCCAGAGTCAAACACAGAGGTAATAAAGGATTGTTTACATCAAAACATTTACACCAGCAAAAGGTCATGTCTAAGTCCTGGGGTCTCATCTTTTAGACCAATTTTAGATCCATGCATTAGGATGTGACATTTCAAGCACATAACATAACATTGTTATTGTATTCTACATACAGTAACAATAAAATGTTTTCATGTTTTCCAATCTGATTTCCGGCCCCTCCATTCCACTGAGACTGCCCTTACCAAAGTGACCAATAATCTGTTATCTGTCAAATCCAAGCCACTACTCCATCCTCATCCTTTTTGATCTCTCGGCTGCTTTTAACACCGTTGACCATCTTCTTCTGCTTCAAACCCTCTGCTCTTTTGGTGTCCCCCAGGGCTCTGTCCTTCTCCCTCTACACCTCCTCACTCCTAACCTCATCAGCACCTTTGGTTTCAACTACCACCTCTACGCTGATGACACTCATAATTTTCCTCTCCTCCCCTGACCTCAACCCCTCTCTTCTGTCTAAGATTTCTGAGTGCCTTGTGTCTCTATGCACATGGATGGCCAAACACTTCCTCAAGCTGAATATGGACAAAACAGAAATTATTGTTTTTCCTCCCCCCCTCCATCACCATAACCATTGGTGATACCTCTGTCTCCTCATCGCATCAAGTTTGCTGCCTAGGTGTCATCCTTGACTCCTCACTTTACTTTATACCACACATCTGTGCCCTCTCTCTTTCTTGTCATTTCCACCTACGCAACACTGCATGCATATGTCCCTTCTTTACCAATGAAGCTACTAAACCCTCAACCACTCTCTAGTCATATTACGCGTCAACTACTGTAACCTCCTTTTTGTAGGTCTCCTGCTAATACGTCCCCCCCCTTTAATCTATACACAATGCTGCTTCCAGGCTCATCTTCCTCTCATGTCGCTCTACCTCGGCCTTTCCATTATGTCAAACCCTCCACTAGCTTCATGTCCGCTTCAGACCATTCTTAAAACTCCTTACCCTCAACTTTAAGGCCATCTCCTCATCCACTGCTCATTACTTCTCTTCCCTCATCAACATGCACACCCCTTCCAGCCCTCTCTGTTCTGCTAACCAGTGCTGTCTGACCTCTTTACTGATCACCACATCTCATGCCCATATCCAGGACTTCTCCAGTGCTGCAGCTCTGACCTCCCTTCTTCAGTCAGACTCTCCACCACATTGCAGGTCTTCAAGCACTCACTCAAAACGCACCTGTTCAGGCTACCCCTCCTGAACTTAACATTCTCACTGCATCCTACTTCTTTCCCTTCTTTTGGTTCCTTCTCCCTCTCATCCACTCACACCAGCAATCCACTTCTTTCCCCCTCCTTATCTCTTCTGTAAGTTCATCCCTCCCACGTAGTGTGTTAGCTCACGTGAGCAAGGCCCTCAGTCCTAGTGTTGTTCCCTCCTCTATCTTCCCCCCCTTACTTCGTACCCTCTTGTCCCCCTCTGCTATCCTTTTACCTGATCCCCACCTGGTGGCTCCCTCTCAACCTCTCACTGCGCTCTATCCGCTCCTCACCGATCTGCCAAGCTTTTGCAATGCATTCTGTGCTTGCGTCACTTTATTGTATCTTTGTGATATTTTTATATTTATATTGTCTATTATTTGTACTATGCTGTCTATCCCTACCCTGTATGTCTGTACTGTATTTTGTTTTATTTTGTACGACACTGCAGACACCTTATACATATAAAATGATAACAATGTTTTATAAATAAAATGTAAAAACTTGATATTGATGTGTATTATTTTCTGACATCTACATTCTGACAGAACACAGCTCTTGCACAACTCTCATTACACTGCTCTTGCACAACTCATTTGGATGAGCAGCTGCATTGCGCTTAGCTGCTGTTTGTTACAGAGTCGGCTTCTGGGGCACGGATTCTTTGTTATCAGGTGGTATTCACCAGAGCCCCTGGTGGTGGGGATGGAATTGGCTGCGCCCCAACAACAGGTCGTGCCCAGTTGAACCGGACTCATAGGAAAAGGAAAGGAAACCCAAGATGGATACCAGGCGGTGAGGGAAGGTGAAAACAAGTAATCGGATTTCAGACCAGGCCGGAAAGGACCGACCGGTGACAAACTACATGGAACACTGAACCGGGCACGGAGGATGGAAGGTAGGTCACAGGACTGGACTGGACAAGACGGACCAGGGCTGGCACACACACAAACATACGGCGGTGCCCCCGAAGGGGTTACACAAACAAACACTCCGGGAGAAGTAAGGAATAACTGGGCAGGTAGATACACTAAAGGGGGAGAACCGGGGTTAGAAACACTGAGATAACAAGGCAGGTACAAGGCAAGTATTGAGGGCAAACAACGGTCAAATCACTAGGTAAAAGCACTAGGCACATAAGATAGCAGATCACAGCACCGAAAGGCAGAAGCTATAACCGGCGCCAAAAGGAATGTGACGGGGATTCATATAGAGGCTGCTGATCCCTGATTGGTCAGCAGCCAAGGTGCAGAACGGAGATAGGATGTTTCCCAGGCACAAGAGGAACATCCAATGGCAGAGAAGGCATCAGAACGGAGGACGCGCTCCAGCAGCGGCAGCGTCCACATGGGTTTGTTAACATGTCGTACACCCTAGTAGTGGCATGTAACATGGTGTACCCGTATGCTATGTGCCGTAATTGGTTGCAATCCAAAAGCGCCATTGCGCGTACCCGCACTGCTTTTACAGACGCATCTACAGCACATACGTTCATGTTTGCGCTGAAATCTGGATCAGATTCAGTAGGTGAAATAACCTTACAATGGGGCTGATCCAGCGCTACGAAAATTCGCACGACGGGCGAATGTGTACGTTCGACCGGGCGAAAAACCATACACGCCCCTAACACTCCCATAGTAAAGTACCTGCATACGACGCCTATACCCTACACTGGGTACGACCGTCGCCCGTACGAAAATTCGCAGAAAATACGCTGAGCGTACGGGCTTAGCACGCCCATACTGTACAATTTAAATGGCTACCCCCGCCTCCCTGTAGTAAAACGGGCGCCCAGCCGACCATCGTAAAAAAAATACGCCCAGCGAGCGAAAAATACGCTAACGATACGCCCGCTATTCGCTCATGACGCTCAGGCGACCGGAAGCTGTCATACTGGGCATGAGCATTGCGAATTTTTTGCCGAAAATTCGCATACGATGAGCGTACAATTTTTTGCCGAATTTTCGCATACGCTCGTCGTACGCTCGCTTGCGATCGTTGCTATGGATCAGGCCCAATGTCCGTGAATATGTTAAATATAAATGTCTGTCGTTTTTTGACTGATGTTTGTACTGTTACTACCACATTTTGTTATCACTAATAAACGTGAATGAGCCACCTGAATTTTGACGACTTAGATGTCATATTTCTCTGTCCATCCATTCTTAAAGCCGTATAGAGAGCTAAGCTGGTGTTTCATATTCAGTCTGCTTCTTTATCCATTAGTCAGTGATAGAAGGGACATTAGTTGCATTGGCTAGGAAAAAGTCACCTACCACGATAAGTCCAAGACCCACCTTCTCTATCAGCCCTGTCCCCCTGTCTTATCTTATACCATAATGACACAGTGGCCGCGCAACAAAAACAACAAACATAGAAAGTGTTCCAACCATGTTTCCATGTGATGGTTAAACATATTTTATTTGCTTGCATGGAAAACATTTTGCATGGGGTACACAAATAATGAACGACCGTTATTTGAAACGGTCATTTAGAGTTGGGTTTGAAAATGTGACCTCTCAAATAGAATTCTGTTTGCACATTTTAAGTTTTCCTCCGCCTGCACATCAGTGCGCCATTACTGTAAAATTCAAATCCATTTCCCCCTACCACTAGCACTCACATCCACCATTTCTCACCGACCCACAGCTGGAAACAACGCGGATATTCAAACATTACAAAGACCTGGATCCTGATACGCAAAATGGGTCTTTGAGACAGTACGGAAGTCTGGATCCAGTCCATAATTACAGAGAGGATTAATGTGCTTTTGTTACTGGTGCTCAGTACATAAAAGCTGAATTACTGTTCAATGTGAGGAAAAATTCAATAACTTGTTTGACAAGCAGTTTAAATACATCCCTATTTAATTTATAGTGTTTATGGGCCAGATCCAGAACAACGCTTGTGAGCGAATTTACGTGTGGCGGAGACGTAAAATCGCATTTTTGTAAGTACTGCGCATGTGCACCACAGAAAATACGGTCAGTAACGTAGCGTAATTGTGAACGTATGGGCCATTCACGTATGTGTCACGTTAATACTTACGTGTGGGCGTGCCAATTTTACGTGAGTCCAAAATACGTCTGAAATACGTTAAGTAGGCGGGGGTTTGTATTTAAAGTGTACAGTATGGGCATGCTTAACTGCGTAAATATCTGTTGCCCATACGTACGTGTGCGTATCACTGCGGTTACGTTGCCAAAAGTTAAGGTAGGGTTTGAAAAGCGTATCTTGACAAAATACGTACATTCAAGGGGTGTGACAAGGTGAGTGTATAGAAGGTACGCACGGCAAAAACATAGTCCTGGATCTACCCCTATGTTACTAACAGTATCCAATAAGTTGTTTAGACCTAAAAGATAGTGGGCCGTATTCAGAGATTCAGAGATCCGAGTGGCATCCGATACGCACAGCCGGTGCAGGCCAAACCCCCTCACAAACATGACACTCCCCGCTCTCGCCTGTGCTCTCGGAGACTTCCGCCGCCTTAGACCACTTGTAAGTTTTCGAGTGCATTCCCGTGCCTATGTGTCCTCTCTACGGGCCTGATCCAGAGCTACGACCGCAAGCGAGCGTACGCTCATCGTAAGCGAAAATTCGGTAAAAAATTTGCAACGCGCCCATTTCTATTTAAATTCTCCCGTGTATTTTTGTTTCGCATATCCGGCTGTATGTATCAACGTGCGATTCACAAGTCCGTCGATAAGGCACTTTTGCACGTATAGTCTATGTTAACTACGTAAATAAAGTTACTACACATGCGCAGTTGATCAGATCCTAAAAATAAGCACGGGACTTGCCTTGAAAAAAGATCTCTAAATACAGCCCAGTATGATTGGAGGCAAAATGACAGAAAATAACCTTACTAATGGGTAAATGTGTGTGTAGGGGATGGGGAGGATCTGGAGTCTGCACTTATGGTGGTCATTAGAACCTCTCTTTTCTGGTTGTCAAAAAATACATATTTAGGTCTCTCAATAGAGAGGGGATATACTATAATAGGGTCAGTTACTGACGAGTGGATAATACAGGAAATCAGTTACGGAGAGGAACGTTAAAATGAGGACCGGATCCAGCCTTCCAGTCAGGTGAGGGGTGGCCACTTCCCTCCAATGCATGGTCTTATGATCCAAGTACCAAACCTTAAGTGGATCTCAAATCTACATACACCCTGCATACAGCAGTGTACTAATGGCATTTTTAGTTTCAGGTGCACCACATTATCAGGCTGGAATAGTAAAACAGTCTTGTTGTTGGTCATGCTGTATATCCTTAATTTCAACTACTGAGTGGTCTTTTGGCTGTTATAGAAAAGCAGCTTTAAACTTGGTGTACAGATAGTTCAAAGTATGACCAGTATTAGCTCAATGTTATTTACAGTGATTTCATCAGAGAGCAAATGAATGTGGAATAGACAGAGTTGTTCAGAGATGTAAAGCATCAGCGGGTCATAATTAGCAATCAGCTAATGAACAAGACTCTCGGATTTGGAAGGAGCAAAATAACTATATGAATATAAAAGCGTAACTAAATATAAACAAATATATATTGTATTATAAATCCAATATGCTTTTCTTTTACTAAGTATAGAGAACATAATGCCCCTTCTAGGTGTGTTAGAATTAGATATAAGCTTAATGCCTTTAATTTTTAGACCATGTATATTCCCCCATGTAACGGAGATGTGCCTTGACAGAGAATGTGATTTATTCTGTTTTATCTAGTTTGACTTGTCTCCCCCGCCAAACTGAAAGGGTTCTTTAAATGAGGTTTAATAGATGTAATATGTGTAATGTTTGCGACCATAAAAGTACCCATTTCTTTACAAATAATAGAGAAATGTTTATCATAAAAAATATGATTACCTGCAAAAGTTTTTATGTTTTATACTAAGTCACTTTAATCTGTGGTCTTCCTTATATCGGTAGAACTATCAGAATGTTGTAAGAAGTGGGGAAAGCAAGGAAATTAGCGCTGCCCTAGTATGTATGGGTGATATAGGAATATTGTGGTGGGTTGATTTTGGAATCTAGTATACCGTATGATAGGGAGAGACGATTCGATGTGTGTGTGTGTGGGTGGGGGGGGGGGGGGGGGGGGGTATGTTCAGGTTTGGGGACTCCCGTGGTGATGGAGTCTGGAGAACAGAGGGGTATGTATTAGCGTTCAGTGAGGTCACTCAGGAATGGGGGGGGGATAGGGGGGTATATGTGGATGGAGTGGTACAAGGTAATATGAGGTATTATGTACAAATTAGCAACAGTCACAAAAGTCACTGGAAGGTCACAAAGGAATAATTGGGGGGTCAGTAGAAGATCTTCATAAACCAACTTCACCCGGAGGTATGGAGGAATGGCGTGGAGAAGGAGAAAACACAGGAACACAAGGCATATAGTGCATTACATAGTATCATTTACCATAATATAATTGTCCGCTGGGACCCAACATGGTGCTGAAGACCAGGCGGCTGCGGAGGTAAGAATTACATGCTGCTACATAGTATCATTTACCATAATATTATTTTAAAAGGACTATTAAACTTCACATTACCTGCTATCTTTAACTACTGGCATAATATAAAGTTTTTCTTTTTAAGCAGAATTTTACCATCTGCCAAAAACTATCCTATTCAACATCTCAGATGGGATAACAATTCTGCAAGACTTATGTAATCTTATTAAGCAGCTACAACTATTAATCTTTTGGCACCTAAGGATGAACCAATTAATTACTGACGTCATTTAAACTACCATTTTTAAATGGAACTGCTTGAATGTGGTGTATTACGGATTTCCATTTTCTCAATTTGTTTAGCTACAAGCTGCTAGATTGTTGTGAATGTGCAATTTCATGGTTCTAATCCAATAGTGGGAGTCTGAGATATTTTAGAATCAATTATACTACAAATAAAATGTACCTGTTTTTAAGCGCTATTCTTTCTTTCTTTGTATTCTATTTTGTATTTGGTCTGCCTGGGAGCAGCGGAAAAATGTTTTTTGTTTTTTTATTTGTTGTACAAATTAATTATAATTTTAATCAAGTATTTTCTCTTGGATTTAATGTTGTATTGAATGTCTCCATATAGCCACCAATAGCTCTCTGACAGTTCTTCAACCACTTACTGCAATGTTTTGGTTGTGTCACCCTTTGCACTGTGGACAGACCCTGAATTTTCTTACTACATGTGTTACTCGGAATATTTATTAATACAATTTAAACGTTAACAGCTCAAACCAAATTGAATTAGTTTTGAGGAAAGGAATGGGTGAATGAGGGTAATCAAAGGCCTTCCACAGAGCCGATTGGATTTGGTGCTAATGAATTGCCCCACAAGCTGCCTGCAGTCTCCTGTTGTCCTCCTTCAAACTCCTTAGAATCTCTGAACCCCCCTGGGCACACAGCTGTAATCGCATTACGCAGGATGACATACACAGCAGCTCTGCACACTAAGATTATTACAGGCCACAGTGACCAGAATATACAGCAGATAACATGGCTTTTCTGAACAAACACAAGGGTAAAGACGCTATTGATTTGTAAATGTCTATATCAAGCAGTGAGTCCTGTAAAAAATAGATATAAACAAGGATATAAACAAAAATATAACAGAGAAACACAACAGCTAAAATGGGCCTGTGCAACGTGATCTGTTATTTATGTTACATGGTAGATTGCATTAGTGCTTGGGGCCTGTGCAAAAGTCTAAATCTGGCCACACACTATAGGATACCCTGAGCTCCTAACGAGTGTGGGTCACTGTTGCGAACAGCTCTATTTCGATAGGGCCGTTCTCTCCCAGCCAGTTCCGAATTGGCTGGGATATCGATTTCTCATGCAAACGATCCCTGGAGCACCGAACACTAAGTAAGTATCCCCAACCCACTTCCTAACCATAACCCTAAGTCTCCTCC
>WWET01001215.1:308073-319287 GCA_011038615.1 Limnodynastes dumerilii
TAACTCTAAGTCTCTGGCGGCAGCACTTCCGAAGCTGAATGGGGGAGTATGGGAATCGTATACTCACCCATTCATAAAAATAAAAAACTCTGACACTTCCCTACTTCATAATGCAGCCATCGCAGCGGGGACTCGCAACGGCTCCTCTAACATAGCATGAGATAGTGCATGGCAGTGGTAGTGGTTACACATTACCCAATAATCAGAGAATTCTCCCTACCACCCCAGACCCTCCAACATGACCCATTCCATTAGGTACAATTTAATCCGCTCCTGAGCTTCTGTCAAAACCTGGTTTAAATTAATTAACTGATATTTAAAAAACTATTTGTCTCTTCAACAAAGGTGGTGACCACAGTAACTGACAGCTGCAAACTGAGAAGCAGAGCATTTTGTACCTGATGGAATGGGTCATGTTGGAGATTATGCTGCCCTGCACCCAAGGGCAGATTGGCCACAGCATTTACAGCACTCAAGGCCACCCTGCAGTCCAACTTTTATTTGAAGACAACTAGTAATTTTGACAGTAATGGGTGGTGGTCACTAAGATGATGTATATATAAAATGGAGCTCACTAGAATACTCTCTGTATTGGGTGGCGACTTGCATTATAAATCTATTATCAGTAGATGCTGTATATGGTTGTAATTATTTTCTTGTACATAATTGGCTAGACATAATCCCACCCACATTATATATTTGCTCTGCTCTTATTAAGGTTCCTACTTTGTTTTGTTAGTCTTGTCTAGTCTCTTGCATACTTTCTTTTCCAGGGCCACTTTAAGTTCACATACCACCCCTGCCTGCACCCATGCAAACGATTTGCACAACGGTGGTTGGATTTCTCAAGCAGACTCAATGACTCATCTAAGGGGTCGAGAATGTTTTCAACTGTTTTATCAGCATTCCCACACACTGCATGATAGACAATAATTGGTTAATAGCACTGATTATAGTATAGTGTTTGTCCAGCTTTGCAGTGTGATAATCAACCTGACAGATTTAGATCGTCATGCACAGCGACAAGGCAGTTACCATTAGTATGTAGCACAAAACTATACGAAGGTTTAGTTCAGTTTTTGACAAAACAGGTAACATGGATTTCCATGATCATATACGCACAGTTGTGCATTCACACCTAGGAAACATGAAATGATTGTTAGACTTTTAAACTAAATTCAGTTGATGCTAATATAACAGAGAAAGCAGCTAAGACAATGGCAATGCTTGGGAACATTTTGCTTATCTCTCCCATCTGATGGCAGGAAACTAAATGTTATCATGAATAAAAATGGAGAACCCACATAAAAAGCGCTACAAACTGCAGCTGCAATAAGAACGCAATGAGTGTCTGAATAACCGTGAGAAAGGATATATGTAGAAACTCTAGCAGAGCACTGACAGTGAAGGACTGGTCATACAAATGTATTAAAAGAACAGCAAGTGATAAAATTAAAATGGAGGCAATCTGTTTAACTTTCCAAAATGTTCAAACAGGACAATGCTGACAATGTTGTATTCTTAAACTTTTACTCAAATAAAATTAACAATAAAGGGACTGATGACGAATGAATAAGATCTGATGACTTACGTATGAATAGGTACTGCACATGCACAGTACCTATATTTCCGCAACGGAACACAGCCACCTGATGCTAGTTGTGTGCGCAATTCAGCCTCCGCGAGGGCCCGGATTACCTACTTAGTGTAACAAATAGGGTGGATTAGGCACCTAAATCGTACAGTATGGACTGTGTTTAGGCCTTGTGTACAATGCCGTGTTCAGCATGCACAGAGTTGCATGTGGAATATTTAAGGTAGGGTCAAGGGCATGGATCCACCATCTGCACATAGGAGAGCAAGGGGGGATGCCCAGGTCATTTTGCGTTTGTTGTGGAGGCTACGTACAGAATTTGCTATTTCATCTGTATCAAGCCCAAATACACAATAAATGAAGAAAACAGTATAAAAAAAATCATAGAAAAGTGAAAGCAATAAATGAAGTGGACCCTTAGTGGGAGCAAAATCCTGCACCCCGCTGCAGGTGATGTGAAGAAGCCAATGTCTAAGGTGAGGCTGTCTCGAGAAAGGGCACAATCTGCCTGAAGCGCATTGTGTGACTATTCCTCCGAGTTCGGCTGGTGAAACTCTGTCCAAACTGCCGGTGGCTTACGTGGTGAAACAAGTTCTGACTGTTACCCGGGTTTAAACAGTCTCACCGGAGACCGGACACCATGTTCTTTACATCAGCTGCCGCAGTGTTACAGGGAAATTGTATGAATAAATGTACTTGGGGTATAAGCTTGAACTCATGCAATATCATTCAAGTGGGATGGTGTCGGCCTAGGTAGAACAGTCCAATGGGAGTCTACTGGCACCAGGAAGTACTGTTGAAAAATGCTTGAGAGGTTTTATATTAGTATTCTATGATTTTATTCATTTTATTTAACGGTTTACAATGTTAGATTATACTTGACAACTTTCCTGGAATCCCAGTCAATCCTTCAGCATTTGGCCCTCAGCTGGGACTGATACCACACATTGGATAATTGAGCACCACCCCTACTTATTCATAGCATTATCAAGCAATGTGAGTGCATCTTGATGACAATTATGCAAAACCGTGGCTCTGCCAATGCTGTGATCTGAGTGGGGGGTCGGGGATTGATGATGAAGTTCATACAGACACTGGAGCCTGTCTTTCTCCCCTGAGGAATATCTGCTAAAGAGATGAACTACAAAAAAATAATAAAGGTATGGTTAAGCCATACTTACCATTTGTTTACTTGTAAATGAATATCAAGATTTTAAAAGCATCATCACGTCTCTAAGACAGTGTCCTGTTTCACCAAAAAGGCTGAGTCTAGCACTACCTGGCAAAACGATTTCTCAATAAAATGACAACATTAGTATTTATTGATTGTCTAGAGACTGCAAGTCTTTCATTACACCTTGTCTTCCTTTGAAACAGCCATCTGCAGAAGCCTCAATAGAACAGACTCAGCATCACTTCATGGAGTCAGGATTATAACTCACTCTTTAGGATGTCTCCCTGATAATCAGACTTAGGTTAGTGTCACCAATATATTTAAACATAATAATTAGTGGAACATTCACGTTTAGCATGTAATCTCTGTACAGAAGCAACTACTACACTCAGCTCAATATTCAGAGAGAATGGGGCTGATCCAGAGCTACGCCCACCGTAGTTAATACGGCGGGCGTAGGATTGGCTGAAAAGCCAGGCAGATGTTGCCCGGCATAACTACGGCAACGCCCGATCGTGGATCGGGCGTCCGTAGCACCAGCGTGGTAACGCTGGAGGTTCGTCCCCCAGCGATACTACGCTGAGGTTAGTGCAGGGAGGCGGGGGGAGGGAGGTTAATGAGATTGGGAGGGTGGCATTATCGTACTAACGCCGCCGTTAGGGACCAATGACAACTACACCAAACCTACATGGAACCCAATGGTATAACAGGCAAAGGGTACATTGAAGATGAATAAATTATAAATTGAATCTGCAGTTGCAAGGATGAAACAATAATCTGATAATCCTGTTCGGCAGCCATGGCAAACTGAGAAATGTAGCCAGTGAAATAGCAAAACTGGAAAGAATTAACTGGACTAAGGGATAAGGGGGAGGGAATTTATCTAAGAATGTAAGCCATAACAAAGGCCACTGTACATACAGAGAGGCAGCAGCCTGCATCATACACATACACAAACACACACAGCATCCAGCTGTCCCCTGACCCAGCTCTGACATCAGTGTCCCAGCAGAGGCTTGGGAGAAAGGGGCCAGTCCGCTGCTCGGAGGATATAGGCCGTGTGAAATTAAACAGAAGTGCCGTAGGGAGCTGAGACTGGGTGAAAGGGGTATCCTGTCCTGCTGACGGGATGCACGGACAGCGAGCAGTAAAGACACAGGGGAAGAATGAGACCTATATAACTGTGATTTTATATTATGTAAACAAAAAACAACAAAAAAGAAGGTGTAATTTCCCTATTGTCACAGCATAATGCCTGTTTAGCATGAAATCAGGAACACGGTATTCCAGCATGTTTATCTCTGCATCTCTGTAATTATGGTCTCACAATTACAAAGCAGACAAAGAACAGAAGGAGAACAATGTCTTGTACAACTCCCACAGCTCTGAAGACTGACAAACAGTCTGTATCACAACACACAGATCCAAAACTGTCTGCAGCTTCCTCCTCATCAGAGAACGGCTTCAGTCAAGTCATATATTACAGGGCCTTAGACAACGGGAAACTGAATGAAACGTATACAAGTATTAGTAAAGCTAATAAAAACCTATAAATCTTACACAAATAAAGGTACAGTAAAAAAGCAAGTGTCTTAACATGTACAATTTAGAATTGTAGAATTTAGTTCTGAAGTGCTCTTGATGAGTGCTGGAGTCCTTCATTTTGTAGCAATATGCTTCAGTGACAGGCCCTAGGTAGTCCTAGGGATGGATGTGGCTCTTGGCCACTCATCTGCACACAGCTTCTTTCTGTGTGGGCCAGATTTGTTATCATAGCTTGTAACACTTGGTATATCTAATGGCCCAAACATCCCAATTCTGCTTGGACAGTTCTCATTTCAATTCTCTGTCCAGGTCAAGACAACTTAGAAGGTTGGACTCAAGAGTTCTGTCCGTCATCTGACTTCTGCAAGCTGCGGAATTGCGTCAGATGTTACAGTATGGATCTCCAGGAACTTAGTTCTGTACGCCTGGAGATCCGTCCGATAGCGTGTCCCATACCCTCCGCCTACCTAAACTCCGTAAGGCAGGTGGGAAGGACCATGTAAATTTTACAGTAGGGGCTGGGTTTAAGTGTTCCATGCAGATCAGTGGTTGTACAGACCGCTGATCCGCTCGGGACACTTAGTAGGTTTATGGCAGCATAAGTATTGCCATAACTGCACGAGAGAGGAGAGCGACAGTGGAGACTGTGTGAATCTGACCCATTGTTTGCACAACAGAGCTGTAACAAATGGGTGCTAAGCTTGACCCTGACCCGACATGTCCTTTTACTGCCATGACCATCAAGAGCTGTTTAGCCTCTAGTTTTATTATTACTGCTATTAGTCTACCTGAATCACTCAGGCAACAAGGGAAATTCCAAGTAGACCATCACACAATACAAACATGCCCCTTTTATAAAATGCAATACGAGATATGTCTATTAAATAACGAGACGGATTAAATAACTCACTCTTATTTATTGGTATTACACATGTAATGCTTGTCCCCTTCAATATACTCCCCATTTGCACTAATACATCGCTGTAGTCTTGTTTTCCACTGGTCGAAGGCATGGAGAAAATCAATTTCTGGCAGTTGTTTCAACATATCTGCCGTTTTCTTCAACTGACTCAAAATGTGTCTCTCTAAACACTGATTTAACTTTTGGAAATAGATAAAAGTCACAAGGTGCTAAATTGGCGAATATAGAGAATGTTCAAGTGTATTAATGTGATTATTGGTTACAGAAAGTGCTGTGTGAGCAGGCGCATTGTCCTGGTGAAGAATGAAACAATTTTTCCACAGTTGCGGCCGTTTCTTTCTGACTCTTTCTCTCAGCTTTTTCAAACCTTCCTTATAATAATGCTGGTAACTGTTGTGCCTTCTGGAACCCATTCTGCCACATGTTCAAGGTCACTACGTCTGCAGTTATAACCGCTTCTGACTGCTTTGTTTACTAGGTGGAATCGCAGTCTCGTTATAATATAGACATACCTCGTATAAGCCTGAGTTTCCATTATTTCTTTAAGGTGTGCAAGGGGCTCCTCAGCCGTTTGCCATTTAAAATGATGTAAGTAGCTTCCCAAGCAGCACAGGGCATTGATGTGACTGTTGAAGGAATATGTTGATAAATAAAACTAAACAAACTAAATACATCAGATGTACTTTACCATCATTTCTCACGCATTATGTACAATGGTATAATACAGAATATAATTTTGGATATTCCTAGGGATATACTGTCACACCAAGTTATACGCTATTGTGTATAATAGAGTACAGTACAATAAATAGTCAGGTTTCTGCTGCGCTGTCAATCCCAATATCCTACATCAAGGCTCCTAAATCTATGTAAATGTGTCAGCTTCTGCAATAAAATATCCTGTCTTATAATGTCAGCATTGTGTGAATTTAAATATAAGTTAAATATAAGTTGCATGACTGAATCCTTTAAACCAGAGATTAAAAATGTGCTTTATTGTCTATTCATGTGAAATAAAAGACTTGTGTCAGTACGGATACATGTAGATCTCTCATCATTCACTGCTATAAATGGAAGAATTGGTACAATTCCCTTTTAAAGTGTCACTAAAGCCTTTTTAGTAATTAGTAAAGAAGCTAAAAAAATGGAATAAATAAGGGTTGGTGCTGGCACTGTCATATTTAACGAGAGAACAATGTATGTGCAAATGAGACATCCACTCAGGAACATTTCCAGCTTGACATAAAGGCTTTTAAAATGTATTATAAATATTTTTTTTAGATATATGATAGAAAATGATCAGAAAATGGTGATAATAACACCTCGCCTCCACCCGATCTCTTGTATCATTGTCTCTAAACAATTGTAATTCTTGTGCTAGTTTCCAAGCTCACTTCTTTGCCTGTCTGGCCGGTCTCCCACTTCCACAGACATTTCTTTATGCCATATAGTAACCCGGACCATGATACCCTGACAGTGAGATCACAGCGTCGAGGTCACTACAATTACTGCACTGGATCCAGAATTGCTCATGACAATCCATTCACAGAGGTGTTAGTTCTCCGTGTGTGTGTTGTGCACATGACAGTTAAGTAACACAACGCACTCCGAATGATTCTGGATTACACACAGTAACCCATTCCAAAGATAGGGTGCAAAGACAAGCCAATGCTTACAGCGCGTTCGCATGGTGTGCAGGGGAGGTGTTTAAATCGTACAGAAAGGGCTTGGATAAGACCATATATACGATTCACCATTACACAGCAGCCATCATGTGCATAAAGGTTAAGGTAGGGTTCAGGGAATGGAAGTACCACACACGTGAGGGGAGTGCACTAACCTTGGATGTACACAGGGCTGGTGCTAGATTTCTGGGCACTGTCGGCCTGTCTTACCCTCCCCACTCACACACACCCAGTCCCCCTATATAACACCCCCTGTATATCACACAGTCCCTCCATATAACCATAGTTGCCAACTCTCCCTGAATATCAGGGAGACTCCCTGAAGATTGGGTGATCTCCCTGACTCCCTGAAGTGTTTGGTAATCTCCCTGATTCTAATTTCATCCATTAAGGTCTATGGAGATGGCCAATTTCATGGAGGCCAAGATGTAATGAAAGACTCAGCTGCAGTGTCACTTTTAGCTTTTCTATAAAGATAGTACTGAAAGTATTCACTGACAATTTAATAATCAATAAATACTGATACTGGCATTTTTATTGTCAAATAATTTTCCTGGCAGTGCTAGATGCAACTATGGGTGGAGCTATTCACAGGACACACCTCTTTGTCAGTACAGGACACACCCCTTTGGTGCAGCGCCTTGATAGTGGTCTCACAATCTCCCTGATATTCATTTGCAAAAGTAGGCAACCATGCATATAACACCCCCTGTATATCACTCAGTCCCTTCATATAACACCCCTGTATATCACACAGTTCCCCCATATAACACTCCCTGTATGTCACAACGTCACACACAGTCCCTCCATATAACACCCCCTGTATGTCACACACAGTCCCTCCATATAACACCCCCTGTATGTCACACAGTCCTCCCATATAACACTCCCTGTATGTCACACACAGTTCCTCCATATAACACCCCTGTATGTCACACACAGTCCCTCCATATAACACCCCCTGTATGTCACACACAGACCCTCCATATAACACCCCCTGTATATCACACAGTCCCCCCATATAACACCCCCTGTATGTCACACAGTCCTCCCATATAACACCCCCTGTATGTCACACAGTCCCCCCATATAACACTCCCTTTATATCACGCTGGTCTACAATATAGTGTCAGTATGCAGGAAGTTACTGAAATGACTATAGAGACAGGGATACTGATAATAAGAAGCCTCCGGCATATGTACCTGACACCAGGAGCAGCGCTTTTCCTCCTCCTCCTCCCAGTCCCGCTTCCAGCCCGGGACTGATCCCACAGCCAGCATCATCTAGACTCAGTGGCGTAGGGAGGGTGGTTCCGCTGGAGTGTGAGCTCCAGGCGCCGAAATGGTCAGGTGGCGCCGACGGGAGTCCGGCAGCTGTAAAATCACTTACAGTCTGCCGACTTCAGGTGCTCTGACGCTACAGCTCATGCGTGTTACGTCCTGACATCACAGGCATGAATAGCAGAGCCGTGGCGCGGATGGACGTGCAGAGCAGAACAGGTAAGTTTTCCACTTTTATACTAGAAAAAAAATATAAGGATGATGGGACATCATTGGGGAGGGGAACAGTACATGGGGAGAGGTAGCAGATGAGGTGAGGAAAAGATTATAAAGGAGATTTAAAAAATCATCAAGCAAAAGAGAAGGTGTTATAATGTGATGAGAATTGGCAGATGATAAATGGAGAGGGGGAGATGATAAGAATCGGATGGGGATGAATGTGGAGGGGGAGGGGGAGCTGATGAAGGGGAAAGAGAATGTGGAGGGGGGTGATGAGGAGAATGGGAAGCTGATAAATGGCCACACCCCCAATACAGCACAGAGGAGGGGGCGCCGCAACATACCCTTGCTCCGGGCACCATGGAAGCTTTCTAAACCTCTGGCTGTGCGTTAGCCTCTGCTGCGGAATCTGACCTTAATTCTGGATCCAAGAATAACAAAACACTTATTTAGAGGAATTAAAGCTTCTATGTGCAGTGCTTAGTCCAATGTAGAATACGTTAGAATAATACAATTCATTACAATTTCACCGTGTTTATAGCTGTAAAGAGTCAAGTGGTCAATTTACCTTGATTAAAGAAAAACAGATCTATAGTATTATTTGAGAGAAAACTGCTTTAAACACCCTGGCCCTGATTCAGAGTTTGAAAATAAAGACCTGATTCACAGTTAAGAGTGCGTTAGGGCAGATCCGCACCTAGCTCACTCTCCCAGCCCCCAACCTGCCCCCCTTCCTGTTTTTAGGTCCCTTATTGCACTTACTAGTGCCATAGGCCTACCTTATTTCCCCATGCAATGACTGCACAGACATTGCCTCTCCCCGCCTCCCTCCTGCCCTCTCACTAATCTAAATCTCTCTCCCCTCCCACTTCTACCTAAAAACGCCCAAGGCGCCATAACGCCGCCTCTTTCTGCGTAAAGGACCACACCTACGCTATCTACGTACCGACCTGCTACGTAGATAGCGTAAATGACCTACTACGCATGTGCAGAAGCAGAAGCTACTCCTGGGCAAAACCTTGCTTATGGCAGGGGGAGTCAATTTAATTTAATTCTTTGCATGCAGGGATATATCTTTGCTTTTTCTTACTGCACACAGCTACTGACCAGCTTTACTTTTACACTGCTATTTAGGTGTGGGCTGGGAAACATAACCTCTCAACTCAAATACTGTTTGCAACAGATGAAATTTGACTCCCCTGCAATCAACATGGTTTTAACCAGGAGTAACTTTTATTTCTTATTTTCAATCTCTGAATCAAGTCCATAGTTATTTATTAATTAGATTTAAAGTTCCTACATCTGATGTATTGTATAAAAAAAAGTGATCGAACTGTGTTTTATTTAAGCCAGTTTCACTAGAAACTGCCAAATAAATGTTCAAAGAAAAGAGGACACTTTTCCTTAAGCTGGACATTTATACAAATGTACAAAGCAAGAAGAAAGTTGAAACAGCCTCAGTCATCAACAGAATATATTTTGTGTGTTGGAAAGGCTGCCCTCAATAACAATGGACTGATTCAGAATTAAAACCATATTCCGTATATTAACCTCCATTGTGCTTGCTATCCATAATTCCACACGCAGGAGAACAGGTCACCCACTCCCTCTGCTCTCCTACATACAGATGGTGAATCCCTGGCCAGGACTCTACCTTAGTCAAGCCTTACTGTACAATTTAAATAGCTATGTCCACCCACCACGTGTCTCATACAGCTCCTTGTTCAGAGGCTGAATTCCACACAGAACGCAGTAGCGTATATAAGTCAGCTAGCTTTCTCAAGCCTGAAATCATTACAATGTTGCGAACTACAACCATGAAGAATCTTGGTAAAACTGGTACACATTTCAATCATAACAGGTTATTTTTAGTATGGTTATAGCACCTCTGATTAAAAAAATGGCTGTACAGCAATGTATAGTATGTTACTTTAATAGATGTTGAGGAAAG
Source organism: Limnodynastes dumerilii (assembly GCA_011038615.1). Classification (NCBI taxonomy): domain Eukaryota; kingdom Metazoa; phylum Chordata; class Amphibia; order Anura; family Limnodynastidae; genus Limnodynastes; species Limnodynastes dumerilii. Next base: position 318,445 of record WWET01001215.1, read on the forward strand.
AAATCCTCAATAAGAGGCGCTTGAAAGATTACAACCAACTATTGGAGCAGAATAATATTGATACTGCGGCAGCTCTGGGGAGAGAGTCAAACCTCCAATATGAAATCAGAAAAATTAGCTAAGAAACAGAGCGCTGATCAGATAATCAATAAATGTATTTATTATTAAAAGATAAAGGTTCCTATGATGAACAGTGTATTTAAATATCTTTGAACCACACTTTACCCCAAAACAGCAGTCTTATTAAAGACAAACAAATTGCCCCAGAGGTGAGAGCACACAAAATAGTACTATTTCTTATATGATACTGTTGCTAACTCAGTCCATATGTATAGTTTCAATGGTATCTCTTGGAACGATGCTTAGAGTTGGAAAAGTGAAAACATATATAAAAGAAAAAGTTCCTGATTATATAGTTGTAAAGTCCTTGATGTGTGCACACATATAGAAGGTATTTGGCGTTGTATGGTATCCCAGGCCGGCAAACACATTCAATATCACCAATCGCAACATGCATGACTGTCAATAAATAAGACCAGACATATATATCCAAATCAGCAATGTATGTACACTGTGATATGTACATTGATGATTGATGATATTGATTGTGTTTGCCGGCCTGGGATACCATACATTGCCAAATACCTCCTATATGTGCGCACACATCAAGAACTTTACAACTATATAAATCAGGAACTTTTTCTTCTATATATTTTTTTACTTTTCCAACTCTAAGCATCGTTCCAAGAGATACCATTGAAAATATACATATGGACTGAGGGCCTGATTCAGAGATACGATTTCCACGGCACTTAGGAGCGTATATTTAGGATCTTAGAAAAT
>WWET01001215.1:329726-353082 GCA_011038615.1 Limnodynastes dumerilii
TAATAAAATAAACACACATACAAATAATTTGAACCTCAGATACAGCACAGTTGATGTGATTGTAAAGGAGATTATTAGAAGCTGATTGACCATTTTCAAGGGCAGATGTTATAACTATAAACATTTCATTGTTTGAATAACACCATCTTTTATAATTATTTGAATAAACAAAGACTGAAAACTGGACTCATCTGAAAAATAAAACATTTTGCATATAGCTCATTGTTTTAAATGTTTGCCATCAACAGATATTTGTCTATATAGATTTCAAATGTTCCATTTGCTTCATCAAAGGGCACATTCATTTATGCCCTTCAGCAGTCACCATTGCCGTAGGAAAAACAAAAACAGATAGTAAACATTTTCATTACATATTCATTCCAGTCTTCCCTTTGTTTGTGATATTTGTCAAGCATACCCATTAAACTGAAATATAACAGATGACAGCAACAACAAATAATTATGGTTTTTAAAAGACATTGTATTACTTCAAAAATGATCTTTTAAACTTTTTGAATATCATAGTAAGTGTGAAAGAACCTTAGAACTAATGTGTTGAACACGTGGCTAGGAGTTATGCAATATTTGTGGTAGAGCAAATGTATGGGCAACTAAGGAATATTTACCAAGGGCCTGATCCAGAGCTACGCTGGCCCGCTGGCCTGTCACCCCCCCGTGTGAGCATAGTTACACATAGTTATGCCGGCTGAAGGCTCCCTAACTTTAGCCGGCGTAACTATGTATAACTATGCTCACACAGGAGTGTAACCTCTTAAACCCAGCCCTCCCCTCCTAATTGCCCTCCCTCCCCCCGCCTAGCTTCCGTAACTACATCGTAGTTACAGAGCTGCCCACCCCTTCGTCCGTAACTACGCTGTAGTTACAGACATCAAATCCATGGCTTCCAGAGCCATGGATTATGCCGGGCAAAATATGCCTTTCTGCCATTCTTACACAGCCGTAAATATGGCGGGCAGCGTAACTCTGGATCAGGCCCCAACTGCATAACATGCCCAACTAAAGGTTCTCGTCTAACGTGACCTGCCTTGTTTATATGGGAAGCGTTAAAAAAATCTAATTTATAAAGAAAGAAAAATTTAGGCTATGGTGGTGAAGTTTTAAACTATGGTTTCTGAGGTTCTGTAGAAAAAAACAGAGCAATGGAATAATAAAATAACAGAATATAATAATAATAATGAGAAGAAGAAGAACAAGAAGACAAACAAGAACAAGAAGATGTGGAGATGATTTAGCTGCTACTTTGATGAATTTCTATGGATGATAATAATCATTTCTACATTTCTATTCTTCTTCGTCTTCTTCAATCAATCATATAAACACCTGAATAGTTACATTTAAAAGTTCATTAATTAAATAATCATTTGCATGAATTCTAATTAATTTATACCTGTTAATTGCTGAAAGTCAGCTTCAGAAGGACAAGGGGCTCATCAGATGCTTGAAATGCTCAATTGATAAAGAAGATTTTGTATCATCTGATGGTTTGATGCAAGTTTCTTTAGGGCCTTATTCGCCTTTCTGGGACATGGTGGTAACTACTGTTTATTTATAGTTTATGGCTGAGTCTCTTGTACACTTGGCAAATTACAGTTATTGCATTTTTAAGTGCTGCTAGCACTTTCATCTCAAAATCATGAAACCAGCAACTGCTTGTACTGTGGTTAGTTAATTAAAGCTACATGGAACCTATAACTGTCTAGCCAAGATACGTTGGATGAGCTGAAAAGAAGACCTGTGAAGGCTTGGTAGAAAAATCCATTTGATACAGGTCAGTAGATTCTCTAGATGAAATCAAAGTATTTTTTTTTTTTTTTTTTACCTTTCAAGGGGATGGAGTCCAAGGACCTTCAGCAGGTGGAGCTGTATTGCTTCCAGATAATCCATATCTCTCATTTTTTAAAGTGCTTCCTCTCTCTGCTCTGGATGATGCTGCTGATGTAAAGACTATTTTAAATCATACCAGTCAGTTATACTATAGCATATAGTGTCTTATTACAATAAAGTATCAAATGAGTGCTGAATCTGTGATCCTAAAAACCGTTATCTTATATGATATCTATTATACGTTGTAACCCAATAATCATTTGGACTGAAAACAAAAAGGGACCCCTGTTATGGCTTTTCTACACTACCAGAGGCCTCCCATGCTCCCGCCTCCAACTACATGGCAGTTCTGGATTCTATCAGAGGGGCTGCTGTATTGGCCTGTGTCTGATTGAGGCGATTATAGCTTGTAAACTGGGATCTCACTCACCTGTTCAAACTATATATAAACCAACTACTCCCACTCCTCCTGGCTGGTGATGATTGATGACTTTTTCGTCTCTCCCGTCTTGTCTCTGCTCCTCTGTTCCAGCTCCTTTGTCTCTGTGCAGTCCACGTGTTTCATTTCATGTCTCTATGTGCAGTACTTACCAAAATGCGATTTTACGTGTCCGCCACATGTAAATTCGCTCACAAACGTTGTTCTGGATCTGCCCCCATCTCTGTAACTCCTATTGGTCCTGCTTCCAGCAATAACCTTGGACCTGATTCACACTTAAGAACGCGATAGGTTCCTAAATATACGCAACTAATAGCAAGGCAACTCCCTCGGCACGCCCCAGGTTTTCAGGTTCTTATGTGACTTACGAGTGCCATAGGGCTCCCTTAACTGTAGGTTCGCATTTGAATGTGTAGGGCGCCTACTTAGGAACTTAATTGCATAACCGCGCCTTCATTTGGTCATTTAAATGCCTCTCTCTACCCAAATCTTCATATCTGCCTAGTTACTTATTAATGGAACTCCCATTTCTGCGTATGTTACTACAAACCTACAGATTTTAAGTTCGTAGGGCCTGATCCAGACCTACGCCGATGTGCTGTGCTTACTAAAGCACAGCGTATCGGCGTTCACTTACCCCGACACTGCCCCTGTGTGGGCGTATGGCCCCTTCCTTACGCCGGCTGAAGGCTACCCTAACTTCAGTGTAAGGAAGGGGCCATACGCTCGCACAGGAGCGTATGGCCGCTTAGTCCGCCCTCCCACCCTAATTTAACTAGCTCCCCCCGCCCACCTACACTAACCTAAACATTGGGACGCTGGGGGACGTCCCCTCCAGCGTCCCTACGGCACTGCTACGGACGCCCGATCCACGATTGGGCATTGCCTTGCCGTAGTGACGCCGGGCAACATCTGCCCGGCGCATGCGCAGATCGGCTATTCAGCCGATCTTACGCTTACGCCCGCCATCCTGATTTTACCACCCTCCAGTTTGTATTCATGCCCTCATGTTCTATTACACCTCTTCCTTTGAAAAATGCCACCCTCCTCTAGCTGGCCACAACCCTTGATGTATTTGAAAGCTGCTATCATATCCCCCCCTCTCCCTTCTCTGCTCCAAGCTATACATGTTAAGTTCCTCTAGCCTTTCTTGGTATGTTTTGTGACACAGGCCATGGACCATTTTACTTGCTCTTCTTTGCACAGTCTTCAATGTATGTATGTCTTTCTGGAGATATGGCCTCCAGAACTGAACACATATCCAGACTACTGGACGTATAGCATATACGTCTGGAGTTTCCCGTTTTTTTACTACTGCCCATGCGTAGTAAATATTTTACGTAATCTACGTATCTTTATCTTACGTAAATTGCGTATATGTGGTCTTAAAGAGCGCAAATACACAATCTACGTAAGGAAAAAATACATAGATTACGTAAAAAATTTACTACACATGGGCAGCAGTAAAAAACGGGAAACTACGGACGTATATGCTATACGTCTGGTAGTCTGAATACGGTCCAGTATTCTGAGTTCGTACCAACAATCTATAAAGGGGCATCACTAATTCTCTCTGCTACTAGATCCTCTCCCTATTCAACCAAGACTAGATGGGCCATGTGACTCTTATTTGCCGGCACTTTCTATGTTTCTATGTAAGAATCTGACTTATCTTTATCATTGGTTTGTTACATTGCTTGGCTACCTTTAAGTCACATACTCCTAGATCCCTTTCCTCTTCAGTAGTTTCTAATGTAGTGCTATTAATGATATATTGAGCTTTTGGTTTTTGTGCCCCAAGTGCATGATTTTGCATTTTTTGGCATTAAACTGCAGTTGCCACACTCTTGACCATTCCTCCAGTCTACCTAGATCATCCCTCATTTTCTGTACCCCTCCTGGGGTGTCTACCCTGTTACATATCTTTGTGTCATCTGCAAAAAGGCATATTTTCCCCTCAATACCACAGGCAATATAACTTATAAAGATATTAAATAGCACTGGTCCAAGTTCAGAACCCTGGGGTACACCACTGGTTACATTACCATCCCCGAGAGAGATTCCATTTACTACAACCCTCTGTTGTCTATCCTGTAACCAAGATCGTATCTATGCAACTATCTTTAAATCCAATCCCAATCACTTACACATTTAACTATTTCCACATAATCCACCTTCCTAAAGTCTAGCATCCTTGTCTCTTTGTGGTAAGTGTCTCTTTCAGTCATTATACTAAACCATACTGCTTGATGGTCACTGGATCCAAGGTTCTCACCCACACTTACTTCTGAAATTCTGTCACCATTTGTAATAAACAAATCTAAGATGACCTCTTTGTGAGTGTGCTCTCTTACCAGTTGCTTAAGGGACATAACCTGTAATGAATGTACAATGTCCCCACTTCTAGTGGAGCTTGCTGAAGACTTATCCCAGTTTACATCAGGTAGATTAAAATCTCCCATGATTATTACCTCCCCCTTTAATGCCAATTTAGCAATGTCTTTCAATAGGACATTGGCCCGGATCCAGAACTACGGCCGTCTTCCACAGACGGACGTAATTTGCTGAAAGATAGTTACTGCACATGCGTAGTAGCTATTGTACGTAATCAACGTATATACGCAATCTACGTATCGAAACGATACGTTGATTACGTGCAATAGCTACTACGCATGCGCAGTAGCTATTTTTCAGCAAATTGCGGCTGTTCTGGATCCGGGCCATTGTCTATTTCCTCATCTTGCCCTGGTAGCCTATATATCACTCCAGTATGAAGCTCTGTTCTTACATCCACTTTATATTCACCTTATTTAGACTGTTATCGGTCATTACAATTATGTTTTTGACTGTTATTTACTAACAATAAAATATTTTTTTAAGTGTATCATAGTGCTTCTATTTTTCTTTTTTTTTATTATAATTTTTTTAGCTTTTCAGTTTTTAAAATAACCCCTTCCTCCCCAAGTTAATATTCTTCTAAAGAGCTACAATTACTTTTATGTCAGCTTCTTTGGATTTGCATTTAAGGCCTTCTGACACGCAATTCATTTGTAACTTATGTATGAACTGTACTCAGTGAATTCTAAAAAAAATAATACATACTGAATATTATTAGTTTTAGGTGCAATTTCTATATGCCACAAGCAATGAAGAAACAGAAATAATGTATTTGTTTGCAAATGCCCAGGAAGAGAAAAGCAAGTCATAGAGAAACGCTCATATGGGGAACTTAACTGCTAACTCATGAGATGTACAAACAATTATTGGCACATGATGTGCAAACATAGTTTTCATGCGTTCCTTTTTTTACAGTATTTCCCCGTATCTTCAAAGCTTGCCTTGATGGTTTGCTGGGGTAATTGAACCACTCTTGAGTTGTTTTATACTAGACATCTTATCTCCCTTTCATTATCCAGTCTGTGGCTTCTGTTTTATTCCCATGAAATCCGTGTACACACTTTAGAAGCTCTCCTGAAAGAGCTTGCATCTAACTTTCACAGAGCCCTTAGCACAATTTAAATACGAAAGAGATACTCAATAAAAAGCTTTAATCTCTTGTCTGCAATTCTACTTTCTTGCGTCACTTCATATCCCATTCTTTCACAGGCTTTTTTTTTTTAATATAAGATGAACAATTTCTATATGATGGTCATTGGAGTACAAAGTAAGTGCATTTATTAGTTGGCTAAAATTGAAAGCTGGGCAGAGGTATCTTGATAGTAATATCTGTGCTAGGTTTACTAGTGCCTAAGCATGTGTGCTTCTTAAGAAACCACTCAATCGAAGTAAGGCAGGCTTTATTAACTGTGCCCTATCCCACCTCAAATGTTGTGGAGATCTTTTCTCTTTTACCTCTTCCTCTAGTTAACTGAATCTCTTTTCAAAGGATTCTCTGTTTCTTGGTCTCTTGTCAAACTGAATGCCTCAAAATGAGTCCCTTTTGTGAGATTAATTAATAGCATGAGCTGATCGTCCATAACCCAATCACCGTGCAACAGAGATGCAATTGCTACTTTGTGGAAAGGAAATAGGTTTAGGCTGAAGTTCCAGAAGTGGCTTTAAGGAATGTTCTGTTTGAAGTGAAGTCCTTAGCACATGAGATTAAGAGAAGAAATAAGGTATCCTTTGAAGCCTGTGAAGAGATTTTGGAAAACAAAAAAAGTTGGGTGGCAAATGGAAAACCCTGTATCCCTTTTTATTCTTTCTTTATTGATATTAATATAATATATTTAGCTGATTGTAATTAATATAGGCAATTATTTTAAAAGAATTGTATTGTAAACTTATTGAGCATGTGTTAAATTACAGTTCACCCTTTTTAGGACTACATTTATATTTTGTAGGTCCTGTTTTTCTTTGTTTCTTAGTTACATTTATATAGTTTCTTTCTGTAATAACATTGGGGTAGATCCAGACCTACGCGCTTGATACATTACATAGCGTAGCATATTTACACTAACGTACCTTCTAAGCACTCCCCTGGGATGTACATACTTTGGCCCTTTTACACCTACCGAACCCTACCTTAACTTTACACAGCGTGCTGATGTACGTATAGGTCTCACATACTTACGAGCCTAGGCACGCCCATACTGTACGATATAAATGGCTCACCCCGCCTCCGAAGCGTAATTACAGGTGTCGTATGGCTGGCACGCCCCTTCGTACATAGTTACGCTGCTGATACGCGACAGGGCAGTACGCTCTGAGTTATGTGGCGTAACATCTGCTGTGCACATGCATATTAAATACTAATGTGCGATTTTACGTAAGCGGCTAGCGTAAAATTGCTCTCGTATGTAGGTCTGGATCTGGTCCATTATTTTTAATAGCATATAATACTGTAAATATGTGTAGATGAAGCTTTAAACAGATGTTCTGTATACAGACTGGAACTCATAATGTCTTGTATCTACCTATGTTAAACATACAATAATGCTCATTTTTTCCAAGAGTAACTTGTTATGTAGCAAGGTTGGTTAAAGGGTGATTATAATATAAACAAAGATATTGCTGCAGAACTTGTCAGATATTTATGTGAAAGTTTTAGTCTCCATTGGAGTAGGTATAGTTCATGCAGGTTCCGTGCGCTGCTGTGAACTACCATTTTTGACATATACACAGCTGACAGCTAATTGTCGGCATGTGTATTTTAGAAAATGGCCCCCTGCTGATATTCTTGGCGGTTCCCTGCGCTGTGATGACCGGTTAGTGCAGGGGACGGGAAGGTAGTTTATTAGAGTAGTTTTAGGGTTAGGCTGCGAGTAGGGTATAAATCCTAGAAAGGAGACTTACAGTTGGGATCAGTTAAAGCAATCCCAAAATCAGGAAATCTCTCTTATGGATGGTGGGTCCACTTGCTGGGGTAAGTTGAAAAGGGCTTCAGAAATAATTAAACCTTTGTTGACTTACCAATTATCTGCTCATTTTAATGGCTTCCTACAGATATCAGACAATGGAGATGATCTATTCAGTGTCCTACAGAAAGAGTGAATTGAATAGGTGATAGGGTGTTAGCCGATGAGAGTTCCCAGGCAGAATACTGCCTTTCAGAAGTAGAGACAACCAAATTATTTTCTGCTGTCTCTATTTTGAATAGGTAGTTTTTGCGATGATTTATTTTTATTTTTTGAATGGGTGAGTATGCTGATTGGCATACTAACCCATTAATTTTCAGAAGTGCCGCCCGCCGTACCCTCAGCCTGCCGCAGACACCACTGGAGAGGTGAGTAACCTCTCTGGGGACCTTTAGGGTTTGAGCTAGGGTTAGGCTCTGTGGAAGGAGGGTTAGGGTTAGGGTCATAGAAGGGGAGGTTTAGGGTCAGGCTGCGGGGAGTTGAGTTAGGCTATGGGGAGGGAAATCGTTGGGATAGGCTATGGGGAAGGGAGGTTTAGGCTCAGGCTGCAGGGAAGGGAGGGTTAGGGTTAGTTTAATGGAAGGGGAGGGTTAGGGTAAGGATTAGGGAAAGGGTTGGGGTTAGATTACATACTTACTATTCAAAGCACCGTGTTCGGTTTGGAACTGGCTGGGAGGGAACAGCCCTTTTGAAATAGGGCCATTCTCAGTGGGGACCCAGACCCATGTCAGCTCCATTGTCTTATCTCCGTAGGAAGCCGTTAGCTGATAACTGATAAGTAAACAAAGTTTTAATGATTTACTAATGTGCTGCAATCTAACTTTCCCACCATGTCACAATATAAGCATCTTAAAATGAAAAGCTGTATCTAAGCTCCACTGTAGGGTTAGGCTGTGGGAAAGGGATGGATCAGATAACACGTGGGCATGAATAAACACTGGAGGGTTAGATTCAGAGGAACGGAAAAATTACTTCACTGAAAGGGTGATAGATAAGTGGAATATTCTCCCATCTGAGGTGGTTGAGGCCAATACAGTAGAACAGTTTAAACATGCTTGGGATAAATATAAGGATATCCGAAATTGTAAACTAAATTGAGGGTAAATAGGGTCTAGGTTTAATAAACAAATGGGCAGACTAGAAGGGCCATGTGGCTCTTATCTGCCGTCACTTTCTATGTTTCTATGTTTCTGTGAGAAGGGGAGACTTAGGGTTAGGCTGCAGAGGAGTCTGTGGTGGAGCAGGAAGTTTCTCAGAAGCTCTATCTTCACAAATGGGATGTTGAAAAAGACCATTCTCAGCAGGGAACCACACCCAGCTAAAACTGTGCAAGGAGTATGGTAAAATTATAGCACACAGTTGGGCCAACAGAACATAGTAGGAACATAGCAGGTTCAACAATTGTGACTGTTGTGTATATTATACTACACAGACTGTAGTAAATGGAAGTGTCACACCTACCCAGTCATAGTAGAAAACTACCCTGTTCATGTCACATAGCAGACTTCCCTCTCCATTTCATATCACATTGCAAAACCAAATCTACATTTCATGTCTCCTAGTTAAGTTCCCTTTTTATGTGAGATTGCAGAAACACTCCATTTCATGTGATGTAGCTGAACCCCCTTTTTTCATGTCCTATAGCAAAACCCCTATTTAATGTCATATAAGAGACTCAATTTCATGTCACACAGCAGAGCCAGCTTTTCATGTAATGTCACACAATACACCCATTTCATGGAACATAGAAGAGTCCCCATTTCATTTTACATAGCAGAATCCTTTCATGGAACATATAAGAATCCTCCATTTCTTGTCATACAACAACCCCCCCCCCCACCACATCACCATTTCATGTGACATTGCCTTAACCTTCCATTTTATGTTATATATAAGATCCCTTTCTTTCATATCCCGCTACAGATTCTACTTGTTTCCTGCCCCATATAATAATCATCCTCCAGTTCTATGCACCACATCATTGTAACTGTAACAAAGATTCTGCTATTGAACATGAGATGGAGGGGAGGGACAAAGGGCCAGATCCAGAACAACGCTTGTGAGCGAATTTACGCATAGCAGAGATGTAAAATCGCGTTTATGTAAGTACTGCTCATGCGCATCATAGAAAATACGCTCTGTAACGTAACGTAAATGTGAACGTATTGGCCATTCACGTATGTGTCATGTAAATACTTACGTGTGGGCGTGCCAATTTTACGTGAATCCAAAATACGTCTGAAATACGCTATGTAGGCGGGGTTTGTATTTAAAGTGTACAGTATGGGCGTGCTTAGCTGCGTAAATACGTGTTGCACATATGAACGTGAGCGGATCACATCGGTTATGTGGCCAAAAGTTAAGGTAGGGTTTGGAAAGCGGATCTCGGACAAAATACATACATTCAAGGGGTGTGACAAGGGAGTGTATAGAAGGTACGCAGGCGTAAATACGCTACGCGAGGAAACGTATTGCAAACGTAGTTCCGGATCTACCCCAATTACACTGTCCCCTCTCCCCTATGTTATGTTCCATAGCAGAATTTCGACCTGCCCCATCCCTGTCCCCAGTTCATGTCACACGTAGTACAGTATTACAGTGATACTCCTCTATGGGACATGAACCTGTGTTAAGGTTGTACAGTGATTACCTGTTTAAAAGACTGCTGCAACCCCAATAATGCTTACCCTTACTTGCTGTTTACTGTCTCCAGTGAGGATGCATGGTGACTCTGCCATTTGTCTCTGCATTGGCCCCAACATCATCAGATTAGTGTCAATGCAGAGAAGCCCATTTTACATCAGCAGAGCTGTGGGAGTCACTTCCAGCAGTGATGCTATTGGTTATGTTATCTGCTGTGAAAATCACAATTGCAACATACAGATAGTCGATTGTCGCCTGTCTCTATTGCGAAAATGAATGGGCAAGTATTCTGAATCTATTTTTCCGAAACACATCTATTCATAAGCTTTCCAACACACAAAACCCATCGCAGCTACTGATGCGAGACCTGACAGGACAGGTTAGTGGAGTCATAGGAATAGGCTGCAGAGAGGGGATGAAGCATAGAAGAGGAGTCTTAGGGTTAGGCTGTGTGGAGGGTATACAGTGTAGAAGGGGAAACTTTGAGTTAGGCTGCAGGAAGGGGATGCAATGTAGAAAGGGAAAAATTGGGTTAGGCTGTGGGGAAAGGATGGAGTATAGAAGTGTAGTCTTAGGGTTAGGCTGCGGGGAGGGGATGCAGCATGGAAGGGGAGTCTTAGAGTTAGGCTGCGAGAAAGGGAGTCTTAGGGTTAGGCTGTGGGGAGAGAACGGATCAGAGAAGGGTAAGGTTAGGATCAGGCTGTGGAAAGTGGTGGGTAATGGAAGGGGAGGATTAAGGTGAGGATTAAGATAAGGGGAAATAATCACCAGTCACCACTGGGGATTTCTTCTGCGGATCGTCACATACAGCGCTCCTACGGGGAAGGAAGAGTCGTTTGAGGCTTCAAAACACAACAAGTATCCAATGCTTGATTCCCACTGGATCCCCGTCCAGTGCAGAAAAGGAGAAGCTCCATCCGTTGCGTGAAGAGGAATACAACTTTGAGATTTCCATGTTTCTTCACATAAAGTGTGGATCAGTTAAAATCTGGATACAGTCCAGGAGCTTAGCACACCCTAATTGTACAATTAACATACTTCCCCCCTCCAATCTAACATTACAAATCTCCATATTCTTCCCTACGCAATCCCTCTGCCAGAAATGGTTCCAGTACAGATGTAGGAACTGGAAAGGTGGGGGGGAGGGTCAGAGTGGGCATCATGGCACTGCATTGTACTCTCTGCACTGTAGACTGTAGTCAGTGACATGGAACATGCATGTAATTAGTATTGTGGCCACCCCTTACCTCTCAGGTCCTCTCCTGTCTGCTGCCCCGCTCCCTAGAGTCCCAGCCTATCACAGAGAGATCATCTGTGACTTAAAATGGGTGACTCATGGCATAGAAAAGCATTAGAGATTTCCACTTCCATTAATGCAAGACACGATGATCTCCAAGTAGTGGAAATGACAGGCGAAGGTGAGGTTTTGGTAAAATTAAGTCTTAACTTTCTGAAGTCATGGATTTTGTTCTAAACTTGTGAAACTTTTTGAAAATATACATTATCCTTGTATAACTATATAGATTGCCTTAGTATACAGAATGATTGGAAAAGTGGAGATTTTGTCCATAGCAACCAATCAAATTCTAGCTGACATCCTCTAATATGTAATAGGAAAAGTGAGAGCTATAATCTGATTGGTTGCTATATCCCCTTTTCCAAACCCACAGCTTAGGAAATCTGGCCCTAAGTGTTTCTTTCATAAATATTTAATAAATAACCTGTACTGTTCACTTTACTTTTACCTTGAGATATAGCAATAGCAATAGCAATTTAAAGTTATAGCACATCTAACCAGTGAGGTAGTGACTATGGCCTGTATTCAGACCTGTCTTCTGTGCCCGTCCGTCCGCAACTAACCGATTGAAGTTACTTGGCATGCGTATTAATTTTTGTACGCTATTTACGTACTTCAATCAGCTAGTTACGGACGGATGCGCACAGAAGACGGAGGTCTGAATATTGGCCTATAGGTTTAAAAATACTCCCAATCAAATAGGCTGTCAACAAAATCAACAATAACAACTATGTTAATGACAATTGGACCTGATCCAAACTTAACGTTATTTTACGTTCGTAAGCGTGCCCAAGTTATGCGCTACTCCCCCTGGCACTCTCCTTGCACGCACGTAACTTAGCTGACTTACGTGTTCAGAACCCTACTTAACTTTTCCTTGCGTATCTCTGTGCGTAGGTTATGCTTTGTCAGTAAGTGCCTAACCCAGCCTATACCGTACAATTTAAATGCCTCTCCACCCACAATGAGTATAACTGGCTTGTGTATGGATGTCAAGCTCTATTGTGGATGGAGTTATATACAAGTTACATATGATCATGCGCTCATGCGCAGTGAATTCAATACCCTCCAACATGACCCCATCCATTCGGTACAAAATACTCTGCTCTTGCTCTTCTTTCCTAATCTCTGATTGCAGTCACCTGAGTTACACACCTTTCTATTCAAATAACGAGTATAACACAGGTGACTGCAATCATGTTTTTTAAACAGGTCTTTGTTCCAATCATATACAGGCATATTAAATCATGACACTTTAACATTAGCACTGTTCTCAGTTTGTTATTTGTCTTGGTATTTGTTTACTTGTTCTTTCACAATAAAAAGATTGTACAAAATCATTTATTTAAGTGCATTTAACATTCACACCTTACTACATGACAACAGATCAATTATAAGTCTTGGGCACTTGTTCTGGACTGTAATTGGGGTTCAAAAGGCAGAGAGTGTTGCAACGTACCTAGCTATGATGGGTTCCATACATTGGGGTCTACTTATTAAGTACATTTTTTATGCGATATCGCAGGAAAATTAAATTAATCATATTTACAAACCTTGCACTCCAGTTTTCCATGGCGATCCATGTAAATATTGCTTCTCCTCATGGGCCCATTCTTTTCAGTGGGCTGGTGCTTAGTTATATTTATTAACCCTCGGAGCGGAGTTTTACACTCTACTCTGAGCTCAGTCTGGCATTAGTGCTACAATTCTAGCAATAGCTGTTATTAAGTGGAGGAAAAGGGGGTATATATGGGGAGACTGCTGGAATATATGTCAGTAAAAGATTTGTTTAACAAACAATTTCAAATAAGAAAAAACTATTAAAAACTAAAAACTATTAAAAAATAAACAAAAGTAAACAAGAGAAAATGGTTAAAACTTACCTGACCGGGAGACGTATCTGCCTTCAGATGCCGGGCCCGACATGATGACAGTGTTTCTCATGTTGGAACTTGATATTTTTAAAGTCCCGAATGAGAGTCACTACACATGCGCAGGACTTCATTCAAGCTTCAGGACCTCGCCAGAGGGGTAAGTATTAGTAAATTATATGAACGTAGATTCCAGGCTCGCTGCGAGCAGAAGTGAGCCTGAATCAGCAACGTTTGTTAAAAATAAATTTTTTGCCAGCTTCTGCTAAGTGAAACTAAAATCTGCTTTTCAGCCCTGCCTGAAACTGCCCAAAAAGCAGCTTGCTATATGTAAACACCTCATTATGGAGTCTATTTACTTACAAATACATTTTTTAATGAACATTGCTGATCCAGGTTCGCTTCTCCTCGCAGTAAGCCTGGCATCTTCGTTCGTATCATTTAGTAATACTTACCCCTCTGCAGAGGTTCCGCAATGATCTGCACAGGACCTTTCATTCAACCAAAGATTGAATAAAGTCCTGCACATTCTCTGTGACTCTCATTTGAGACTTAGAAAATTTTCATTCCCAACATGAGAAACACTGTGCATGCACAAGGTCTTAATGTCAGGACCAGCATCTGCAGGCAGACGCGTCACCTGGTCAAGTAAGTTTTAACCATTTTCTCTTCTTTTTTTTTTTTTTTTTAATTTGTTTTTTTTTTTTCTTTTTTTTTAAGCTCCGGTGAGCTGCCTGTACCATTCCACCAGCTCTGAGCTGGTGGAGTCGTAGGGCTATTTCCACATGCAGCGGACTGGTGTGCAGGGAATATTTAAATGAGAAAAGCGGAGCTTTTCTCATTTAAATATCCTGGCACACCCCCCTTTGCAGTCGGAGTCGGATGCTGGCAGATACCATAAACTCCGCCAGCAATCCGACTTCCTTACGCATTTTGCGCATGCGCAATCCCTTTAAAGAGCATCGCATCCATGTGAATTTCAAACGAATGCAATACTCTGAATCCGGTCCCCTGTCTGGAGCATGTGGTCTATACCAGTGTTCCCCAACCTCAGTCCTTTAGGGACCACTAACAGTGCATGTTTTCCAGGTGTCTCTGCTGGAGCTTAGGTGTGTTCATTACTAACTGTCACATTTTAAAAGCTCCACAGGTGCTGCTCATTATAACACTTGTGATTCTTTAAGGAAACCTAGTAAATATGGACTGTTAGTGGTCCCTGAGGACTGAGATTGGGGAACACTGGTCTATACTATGCATTTCCACACCAAAGGTAGTGTCACATAATGTAACCTTTACTTCACTCTGTTGCTTAACATAACCAACCACTGAGTTGCAAAGTCCTTAGGCTATAAGATTTTGGTTTTGTCTGTGGTGTGAAAATGAATTCAGTGATCCTTACTCCATCAAAAATGACACAGTAAAACAGTCATTTGCTTGTCCTCATATGAACTTCATCCAAGTGTCTGTAATTATTGGGAATAAAGTAACCACAGCGTATAATATGTGAACAGTCTACTTAGTATACAGAGCCACTGAACAATTTGCAAAAGCTGACAAATTATATGGTCAAAATGTAAAATTATTTGTATGTAACAATGACTGTACTAAAAATGTAATCAATAAAGTAAAATAATTGAACTTATGCAACTTAAACAAAACAAAATGTAAAATATGTCATATCCATTTCCACTGTAAATGCATATGCCATGAAATCTTAGTTTTGTCTGAGTTTGAAAAGAAATGGGTGTATCTGGGCAGCAAAACTGAGAAATACATACCATCAGCATAAAAATATTATCTACCTTCTCATTTTCACACATTGAAAAAATAATAATATGCAATACTAACATATATTAAATCAACATCAATTTGATGGTGTCATTCTTAAGCCAACCACATATCATGCGATTAGCAAGTTGATAGGCCTGATTATTATATAGTGGTTGGCATGAGCCAATTTGTTGGAACAAACAAAATGATCAAAACAAATATGGACAAAGGGTAATGGGCTTATAGCCACGATTATTGGCCAGTGTGTGTGGTCACTATGCCATTTCCCAAACAAATAATGGTCTGTGTTTTGCTTTTCGTTTTTTGTAAAACCACCTGAAAATGTTTCTGATTTGGTTTTGGATTTCTTTTTTACAAAAAATAAAAATGATATAAAAACTACCAAATTCATATAATTTGTAACTGTCCTTGTTCCTCCAGTTTTATTAACACCAATAGTAATTCCTAGTCATTTTTATTTCCATTAACCATTATCGGCCAAATGTTGCACTGAGTGGCTGGTTAATTTAGGCTAGAATATGGCACATTCGTAAAAGATAGTGGCACAGCAGTAGCCACTATGTAGTAATATAAATATATTATATGACCCTACAGAATGTTTTCATTAATCCAGAATGAAAAAGCCTAGTAGAAAATGTGGCATTAAGTGATATAAGAAAGTTAAGAAAGTTAGTGGAACCAAGGAAAGACAGCTTTTTCTATAAGGAAAAGGAGACATGAAACAAGTTATTAAAAACCAAGGGCCTGATTCAGATCTCTGTGCATGTTCCGTACTAACAAAGATCTGAAAGTGCGCATGTGAGATGGAAATAAATGACCTCCTATGTCACTTCCTTCTCACATACGGATTTTGGATGACTTACACATCCAGGGCCGCCTTCAGAATTTGTGGGGCACAGGACACACCAGTGGTGACATAATTGGTGACATCATGTGGGCGGGACCCCGCAGACCTGCTTTACCATCTTGCTGGTGCACAGGAAAATTCTTCCCTGTGCATTGGCCCTGTAATGATGGCAGACTCTCATCAGCTGTGAGCCCGGGATATTAGTCCAGGTTATCCCCCCCTGATGGGCGGCCCTGTACACATCCATATTCCAACCTTAAGTTCTCCACATGGATCTGCATCTGTCCAACTGCAGTTTCACGCAGAAGTTCCAATCGCCACCAATTCACCCGCATCTGCATGCCTATCCTCACCCTCCTTGTGGGGATTAGGGATGCAGATGTAAGGGAATGCTCTGTAGGATGGATCTCCTACCATCACAACCTCAGTTCTGTATGCTAGTAGATCCACTGCATAACATCTGTCATGCGCAGTGCCCAAAAAACACCCGACTTCTGCAAACAGCTTACCAAAGTTAGGTGTCCAACAGAGATCTGGATCTGGCCCCAAGGCTCCAAAGGTCTATGGTCATGGTCTGAGACTTTTCTTGCCACTGTGTGGGCTGTATAGCGTGTTAATCATTTTTACATTTTTTCACAGTAACCTTTCACTTAAGACGTAGAGGTAATATTTTCTGAAGATTATTTATTTTGAAGTTTCCTTTCTTACACCTTCTTCTTCTTAAGAAGGACTATGAGTGCCAGCACTAGCAAGGGGATGCTTCTGTTCTGTAGACTGGTCCTGTATGGATTTATACCAGGATAAGAGTAATGCTACTGTACTTAAAATTGAATCTGCCACCACACCAAATGATCATACAATGAGGTAAATGAAGGACTGTTACCTTAAACTGGCAGTGGGCTGGATCCAGATCTCCAGACCTTTTGGGTGCTGTGCATGCACGTGCCAGACGTTATGCAACAGAGGACTTAAGGTTGAGCTTTGGACAGGTAAGTCATCCAGAGTTTGCATGTGAGAGGGGTATGACATGGGTCTTCACTTAAGTATCACGTGTGGAATTTCAAACCTCCATGGATGTGGAACAGGCACGGAGGTCTGGATCAAGCCCAATGTCATTTAAACTAGGGATGCAGCTGATGGTGATAACAAACCCAGTAATACAGAAATGCAGGCACTACTTTACATTGCGGTCTACCGGAAATCGTCGACACCTGCCTGATATACCACACATGCCTGCCCTGGACACAAAGTCCAGTATTTGTTTTGTACAAGTACCAGTAAGAAGTTCCGGTCAATGGACCTGATTCACACTTAAGAGTGAGTTAGGTACGTGCAGATGAGCACCTAACTCACCCTTCCATCCCCCGCCCCGCCCCCAGTTTTAGGTAGCTTATGGCACTTACGAGTGCCATAGGGCTAGCTTATGTGTCCTTGCAATGTCCGTACGGACATTGCACCTCTCCGCCTCCCCCCCACCCTCCCCAACTACTCTAAATCACTCCCCCCTCCCACTGACACCTAATAACTCCCCGAGTCACTGCCTCTTTCTAACTAAACTACCTTGTCAAAGGCCGCACAGAGGCAATCTATGTACATAACTGGTACGTTAATTGCGCAAATGACCTACTACGCATTCGTAGTAGGTAATTTACTAAATGTACGCACCTAAGAAGAAGCTTCTTAGGTGTAAATATGGCCCTCTATCTTTAAAATAAGAGAGAGATAATAATAATCCTTTAACAATATATGTGCATATGTATTTTACTGTAGTGTCTAGATGACTATAAGCCTGGCTGTTTGGAGTGAAAATGTAATTAGATGTGCTGTTTTATGATAAACTATAACACAGATTTTGCTGTTTTCACCACCTGCAGTTCTCAGCATGGTAATTTGTTCCGCTTCCAAGGATATGCTGTGATAGCAATTTTGTAAACCTTGCTTTAGTTTTTTTAGTTTGCATTTATGTTAATTTTGTGATATACACAGTTGTCGAAGTGATATTTTATAAATTATGGTATGTATATTTAGAGGAAGTGCTTATAGAAACATAAAAAATAATAGAAGTGAATGGAGAAGTACAGGTATAACATCCAACATCAAACTCCACTTTTTCTTCAATGATTAATACATAATCTTCAAGAGAGTTAAAGAGCAAAGATCTGGAATCTATATAAACTGTCTTATAATGTCTTATGATGGGCCTAGGTAACTATGTAAAACTTTTCAAAGGGTCATTTTATACCAGCCAGTTCTGAACTGGCTCTCAAATCGATTGCTTCTGCCTCATCGAGGAGAAGAAATTGATCATTTGTAGGATGAAGATGCAGTGGCGAATGGTAAGTATTAATGTAACCCCAACCATTATCCTTACTCTAACCCTAACCTTCCATTACCCATGTGTTTCCCAACCCTGGTCCTCAGGTACCACTGACAGTCCATGTTTTCCAGGTCTCTGCACAGAACAAGTGATATAATGAGTACCATCTATGGAACTTTTAAAATATGTCAGTCAGTAATGAACACACCAGTGCTCCAGCACGACCTGGAAAACATGCTGTCACGTTCAAGGATTGTTTGGGATCGGTTCCGGGTTTCAGAGATGGAGACAAAATGGGTTAAAATGGAATTGAGCAGGTGGACGTGGTAGGTTGTTCCAGTGGAGAGGGGCGGCCCGGGAGAAGTCTTGGATGCGGGAGTGAGAAGTAGTTATCAGGTTGGAGTTGAGGCGACGGTCACCAGCGGAGCGCAGTGGACGGGAGGGAGCGTGGATGGAGATAAGGGAGGAGAGGTAGGGAGCGGTGGAGGAGGAGAGAGACTTGTAAGTTGTGGTAAGTAGCTTAAAGAGAATTCTGAATGGGAGAGGAAGCCAGTGCAGAGATTGACAGAGAGGGGAGGTGGAGGCAGTGCGTTGGGAGAGGAAGATGAGTCTGGCTGCAGCATTTAGTATAGATTGTAGGGGTGTGAGACGGACCAGAGGGAGGCCAGAGAGGAGAATGTTGCAGTAGTCCAGACGGGAGATAACAAGAGAGTGAACGAGCATTTTGGTGGTGTTAGTTGTCAAGAAGGGTCTGATACGAGCAATGTTGCGGAGATGAAAGCGGCAGGACAGCGAGAGAGTGCGAATATGGGGGTGAAGGAGAGGGAGGAGTCCAGGATGACGCCCAGGCAGCAAGAAGTTTAGGCAAGAAGTTCCGGTCAATGGACCTGATTCACACTTAAGAGGTGCGTGCAGATGTGCACCTAACTCACCCTTCCGTCCCCCGCCCCGCCCCCAGTTTTAGGTAGCTTATGGCACAGGGCTACCTTATGTGTCCGTGCAATGTCCGTACGGACATTGCGTGCGGTCTGTAAAAACCGCACCTACGCTATCTACGTGCCTATCGGCTACGCAGTAGGTAATTTCGTTCAGATGCACACTTAAGAACCGCAGCTTCTTAAGTGTGCATCAGGTACGATATTATTATTGTAAGGGATTTTTCCCTCTCTAATGCAATTGAAAGATTTATATAAAATGATCATCTGCACAAAATAAAATGCAGTTGTATTTACACGAAAACTTTCTTCTGGATGCACCACAAGACACAGAGCTCATCAATGTGGTGGCGTTTTGCAAGAAAACGTGACATAGGTGGGAAATAAAGACATATACTTTTATGTGGTCATAAATGGTGCCAAACTTCACATTCTGTTCGAACAGGAAATAAATTTTTCTATTATACGGATACAAATTTCATTGCAACCTGGGTGTCAAATTTTAGAACTGCTAATCTTCTATGTCTTATAAATAACCGTGAACACAAAAGTGATTCTTTAAATGACTGGTTTAATATGCACCGAGAGGGATGTTTAACCATCGTTTCTCATTGTGCACATGGTGAAGTGACTGGTACAGATGTTAAACCCATTCAAAATAATGAGGCAAGATTTGCTGGTCAACAGAAATATAATGGTGGAATAATGCTATATGGCAATAACTTTCCTCTTTCTGAAGATAGTGATGTAGATTTACAAATCAATAGGAACCATGGACGTAGAATCGATGGGCCTTGGGTTTTTGTTCTGAAGCAAGACTCTGATTGTTGAGATTCTTATGTACAATTGTGTGACAGAAACACTTACACCATGGGTGGCCAAGCTCGGGCCTCGTGAGCTACCAACGGTCCATGTCTTCCAGGTCTCCTTGTTGGAGTACAGGTGTGTTCATTACTAACTGATGGATATGGATATTTAAATGCCATTGGTTAAAGGCATTTTATGGTGAACCATCAAGAAAATGATGTGGATCCAGTGACAGGAGTAAACATGCAAGCTGATGAATGGTCATAGTTGGAAAGCAAAATATGCATTTTAAAGAAAATGAGAGGTGTTCCTAATGAGCTGTTTCAATCACACCTCAATCACATTTGCTGGAAAGTGTTAAGAAAAGATGCAGAAGATTTGTTTATGGCATTTCTGAATGACATATGGCATGTATATCGTAAAAAAAAATGTAACATTACTTTAAGTTACTAAGATAAAATTTAACTCTATGATTAGATATTAAATTTCATAAAAATAAATTGTTTATGATTGTTTTGTTATATATATTTGGTATATATTCCTGAATAGTTCTGATTGACTTTGTATTTTATTGAAAAGAAATGATGATAGACAGAAGGACCGATCTAATACAACACTCAGACATTGGTCTGAGACTAAGTGAAAGTAGGGCAGGTAACAAATACAAAACAAGTACAAAGAGCAAGGAGAGTACAATATAGTATACATACAAGTATTGGTGCAATATCATGCCTAACTTTCCACAGAAAGAGGAAATAAATTCTCCTCCTGATTTTCTATAGAGAAGTCTTGTACAGCATAATATAGTATTCACAAACATGCAAAAATCCCACATTTCTTGGAAAATGATCATTTACCTTGATCTCAGAGAGGTGGGAGAAAGTTCTACCAAATTTCAAATCTGTTGGATTTCACACAATCATCTCTACTTTTAATGCCTACAGATGTAGTACTGGATCTAGACTCCCGCACGTACAGAGATCGTAGAGTCTTGGGGCCTGATCCAGAGTAACGCTGTTGTGCTGAGCATACTAATGCTCAGCGTAACAGCGTTACACTCCCCCTGCCAGATCGTAATTACACTGGGTTACGCCGGCTGAAGGCTACCCTAAGTTCAGTCGGCGTAACCCAGTGTAACTACGCTGGAACGCCGGCGTTAGTACGCTAACGCCACCCTCCCAGCCTCATTACCCTCCCTCCCCCCGCCTACCTGCACTAACCTCAGCATAGTTACACTGGGGGATGCCCCCCTGCAGCATTACTACAACATCTGTCCGGCTCATGCGCAGATCGGCTTTTAAGCTGATCTTACGCTGCTGGCTGGCGTTTTAACACCGGTCAGCGTAGGTCTGGATCAGGCCCTTAGTTACTTAACCTCATTTTTCCTGCACTGTATATGTTGCTGCACCTCATTAATTAATTGTCTTTGGTTTAGAAATGCTGCCTCACAAATTTATCTTTAAAATGTGCTCTCCCTCAAACTGATCTGACTTTATGCCATTATTCCAAACTGTAAATGTGGATTATATATCTGAATACCATTGTGGTTGAACTTGTTTTAGCCTTGTGATAAATCAACTTACATTTGTGATAGTCAAAACTACTGTTGATTTTGTCCCACCGCTGTGAGGACACACTTTTTTTTCCCAGGGCATCTTTACACTTTTATTTAGTCCCACCTCAGTGGTCAAACTATGGTAGGAAGCAACAGAGACAGCAGGGAGAAACAAATAAGGGGTATATAATGAGTCTTGTCAAGTCTTGTCTAAAAACTTCTTTGTAAAGAGGAATGGCAAAAAGGACACATCAGGGCTAATTACATAACATAGTAAGGGACTGTCACAGATAAGACCACCACAGCAGAAAGTCCTTGATTGCGGCTGGTGGCTTATCATATTGTGTATTCTTGTTTGGAAGCATGTCTGGGATCTGGGAAGGTGTTGGACCAGAGAATCTGTTTTGAAGGCCTTAAAGAGTGCCCCCTAAGGTGTGTTAGCATACCCTCCAACATTTTATAATAGAAAATCGGTACACTTAGGGGCGTGGCTTGTCCTGTGAATGGGCGGGGCTTTAATCTGCTCTCATTTGCATGTATGATAAGGTGTAAAATCTCATTTTATGATCAGGTGTAAAATCTCATTTACACCTTATCATATGTGCTAAGCACTCACAGGAGAGGGTCTTGTCACTATAACAGAGCTGTAGGAGTCTGTCCCTGCAGCTCTACTATAGTGATCAGATGCAGAAGGGCTGGAAAAGGAGTATAGGTGGGAGGGAACAGCTGGGTCAGAATCCAGTACAGGAGCCCTTTTAGCCGGTACAGACCATTAAAAAACGGTACTGTACCTGCTAAATAGGTACAGTTGGAGGGTATGTGTTAGCTCTTAATTTAAATAAACTTGTACCCAATATAGGGATTCCCACTGTTAAAGTTAGGGCAACCACAGCAGATATTTGTAGGTGTGTGTGACAAATGTTTCAGTATGTTATTTTACAAAGATCAAGAGTCCCAGTTGTGGAAAGAAAAAAGGAAGGAGGGAGGGTATTACTGCTAGCTATTTGGGAAGCATGTATGGAATAGCTACTGTGGTATCATTATAATTTGTGTTAACACATTCCCCCAAGGATCATTAATAATTTATTCTTGTTTAGTATTGATCTATTTATTTCACACTGAAAGAAGATACAGTATATGTAGTAAAATCTTAGCATTGCATAGTTTGATTTGTAAATAAAAAACACAGTCACATCTGCCTTTTATCGGAAGCTTGTTTTTAAAAAGTGCAATATTTTTCAAGAAAAAGTCACACAAAATATAGTGGGCCTGATTCACAACTAATAACATTCACCAAGTCACGCGGGTCAGATGAAGATGTGTTACGTGTGTACATACTGCGCATGTGCAGTACACAAACATTTATATTTATATTATATTTTATTATGTACTATGCTGTCCATACCTGCCCTATATGTATGTAATGTATTTTGTACTGCGCTGTGGAAACCTTGTGGCGCCTTATAAATAAACAATAATAATAAATATAATAATAATAATAATAATAATAATAATAATAATAATAATAATAATAAAATAATAATAACAATAATAATAAATATAAATTATGCATAACAAAAAATAAACATATAAAAAAGTCATATGAGATAGACATACAGACACAGACAGACAGACACAGAAAGACAGACAGA
>WWET01001215.1:353883-378072 GCA_011038615.1 Limnodynastes dumerilii
GATAGTAATGAAAGTATTCACTGACAATTTAATAATCAATAAATACTGACATTTTTATTGTAAAATAGTTTTCCTGGCAGTGCTAGATACACCTATGGGTGGAGCTATTCACAGGACACACCTCTTTGGCGCTACAGGACACACTCCCTTAGTGCAGCACCTTGATAGTGCTCTTACAATCTCCCTGATCTTCATTTGCAAAAGTAGGCAACCATGATGTACAGTAAGGGCGTGCCTTTCAAGTTATGGTTGATGCACAAGTGCGCTGTCCATGCAGAAGCAACCATACGCACAGAAAAAGTTGCCTTTATTTTTCGGAAGTTATTGACCGCATGGCCGCTGCGAGGCTATGTGTGTTGCCTATCTGGTTTGCGTAGATCAGTTGCGTTTAATTGACACAATGAAAGTCTCCTCTATTTTATCATCTGCTGCTATTCCATCATGTGCAACTAGTAAAGGTATGCATTTTATCAATTGTGATTTATTGTAAGTGTTTAAAATATTTCATTCTGTTTTTTTGTTGTAGAAATGGTTGTATTGTTTATGTTGTATATATGTGAATGTTGTTTTTTTAATTGTATTTAATTTCATGTTTAACTATTTATTTGCTAGGTTTAAACAAAGGTTAATGTAAATTTTGAAATAATATAAGTGAATAGAGATTTACAGCTTTTCAATTAAATCAGTAAGGAAAGTGACGGTATGGTATACCCCCTCACTTCGAACCCTGGCTGTAGATTAGAACAAAGACATGCGCAAGGTGCTGGTGATGCCTGGCTTTTAGGCATTCATTGATAATTATTATTTTGGCTCTTCATTTATATTGGCATTTAAATGTATGTAGTGGCATTATAATATGTTAGGTGACAGTGCTACCCTCTGAGTCCCTTTCTCTTTCTCCCATTTGAACCCTAGCACAGAGCACAATATAGCATAAGTAGCATATAGGTGCATATACCCACCAGACAGATCATAGAAAGATCCATAGATTTGTTGAAAGGCAGATTTTGGTGCCTTGATCAGTCTGGTGGAGCTCTCATGTATGCGCCTGCCACTGCGTGTGAAATTGTTGTTCTCTGCTGCATATTTTATAACATTGCAGTGAAAAATGGGGTAAGTTTTGAGTTAGGTGCTGATGTTGTTGACGGTGATAATACGGAGGAACCTGGATGCAAGCACCTTAAGGGATAATGTTTACCACACTTACTTTTAAAGTAAGTTTTATTTTACATATGTTCATTCTTGTATGTAAATGCCATTAGTGTTTTATTTTTCAAAAGTAGTATTGAAATAACAATCATTGTGACACGTTTTTTGTAACATGGACCTTGTTTCAGTTCATGCAAACATTGCCTTAACCCTTCCCTAACACTACAAGTGTACTAGATTGATTGCATATGCACAAATGAGGCCAGATATACTAAGGGGCGAGTTAACTTGCCAGTAAAAATTGCCTCACATCGCTGTAGTTGAACAGCGAGTTTTTTTTATTAATTGGACATGTTTCACTGAATCTACGTCGATGTGTGTTGATTATAATCGCGCCAAGTTTATGTTAAACTCACCGGAGCTTGGTAGCGATTTGTATTAAAATAGTGTTAAAGTGCAGAAAAAATGTCTACCATTAAATTGGCTGCTGTTTCCATTAAATTTGCCGGTGTTTAGATTTAACTAGCTAGTTCACATCATATACACTATGTAAATGCAGGTCACTTCCTGATTGGAGTGTTTACATTTGGAAATGGTTAGCTGAACTTGACAATGGTCCAAAACTTAATTGTAAGTCACTTTTTAACACTTTGAAATGTTTATTTTTTATATGTTACATTACTTGTTTGTTTTTTATGTTTAACACATTATTCTTAGATTTTTTTTTTAAATACAATTATCTTTAAAATGCTATATGCAGCAGGTTGCCAAAAAATGCCTTTGTACATAAATTAACAGTAATCATCAGCTGCTAGCCCTTGTGAGGTCATTTTTAAAGACAAAGGGCCTGATTCAGACTTAAGACTGAGCTTGAGAATAAAAGCCTGATCCAGACCTACGCCTGCCGTCGCTAGAATGGCGAGCGTAAGCGTAAGATCGTCTCAAAAGCCTATCTGCGCACGCGCCGGGCAGAGGTTGCCCGAAATCGCTACGGCAACGACCGATCGTGGATCGCCGTAGGGATGCTGGAGGGGGACGTCCCCCAGCGTCCCTACGTTCAGGTTAGTGTAGGTGGGCGGGGGGATCTAGTTTAATGAGGGTGGGAGGACGGGCTAGGCGGCCATACGCTCCTGTCGGCTGAAGTTAGGGCAGCCTTCAGCCCGCGTAAGGAAGGGGCCATACGCCTGCACAGGGGAAGTGTCAGGGTAAGTAAACGCCGATACGCTGTGCTTTAGTAAGCACAGCGCATCGGCGCAGGTCTGGATCAGGCCCAAGGCCATTGCAATGGGGACCCACACTCGTGCAAAGAGAATGTTCTCCACTTGCATGACGGAAGTTAGGATTGCGATGAAAGCGATGGCGGGAAGGGTTGTTTCCAAATATTTGGGAAACATATATACTTTAATGTGCTTATACTGATAGGCAACCCGACTCTCTATGTCATTGCAAGTATTAAACTTAATTTACATTTAAATATATGCAGAGAGGGTGAAATGCTTAAAACTGTAAAATAGTGAATAAATGAGAACAGACTATTCAAATATAAACACAGGATATCTATATGATATGAATTTATATTGTAATTCCATGTAAACACTTACTATAAATATAGTATGGAGAGAATTGGATCAATGTAATAGCAACTGATTTAGGTATGATACTTTGCCAAAATTCTTCCTGGACTATATTTCTCTAAAGTGTTTATGCTCAGCCACCGCAGGACGTCATATTCAGGCCACAGTCCCGCTCACTGGATGATCTGAAAGGCAAGAAAACCTGAAAGGGGAGAGGGGAGCTTTTCCCCATGTACAAGATGCACTTTTAATTTTGGGACCCCAAAATTAAGGTGCGTCTTATACAGGGGTGCGTCATGGGGAAATATGGTACTTCTGGGCAAAACCATGTTGATTTCATCTATTGCAAAAAATATCAGAGTTGACAGATGGTGTTTCCCAGTCCAAGTCTAAATAACAATGTAAAAGTAAAGCTGGTCTGTATTTGTGTGCAATAAGCAATTCAAAGATATATCTCTGCATGTAAAGAATACAATTAACTTAACTCCCCCTAAAATCAACATGGTTTTGCCCAGGAGTAACTTTCCTCTCTAATTTTCAAACTCCTTCTTAAGTCTGAATCAGTCCCAAAGTGATTACTTGCTGAGCAATTGCCAGTGATTTATTCAAACTCTC
This sequence comes from Limnodynastes dumerilii, assembly GCA_011038615.1. Lineage (NCBI taxonomy): Eukaryota > Metazoa > Chordata > Amphibia > Anura > Limnodynastidae > Limnodynastes > Limnodynastes dumerilii. The sequence continues at coordinate 357,222 of WWET01001215.1, forward strand.
CAGTCACAGCCACCTCTATCTTCTCTGATGAGTTTTGGCAAATTCTCCAGCGAGTTTCCCTTAGTAAATTCAGTGATTTGTTTGTTATTAATGTAAAAGATCAACAGAGCAAGTTGAACAATAGCGAGTTTTAAAATTCATCATCTACGGCGAGTTTGCATTAGTAAATACGACGAGTTTAAACTCACCAGTAAATACAAGCAATATCCGACGAATTTCACAAACTCGACTTTAGTAAATCCGGCCCATGGCTCTAACTACATCACTCATTAAGCATTTGGACCAAACAAGAATGTACAATTACACAAGAATAAAAAGTGTAAAAAAAAAAGTGATCAACGCGTGCACAGTGTTAAACATTGTATTGTATATTATAAATATTCACACCAGAACACACACACACAACCCTCAACAAAAATGAAAAGCAAAAAATGAAGCAACAAAGAAATGATTTGCGTTTTATAGTTTTTTCCTCCTTTTTTTAACAGGAGAAGAGACAGCCTTCTCACCCCCCTGCAACACAGAGGTAACGTTTCCCCGGCTTGTGCAAATGTAGAAGGAGGATGTTCAGGAGGAAAACGGAGTAGACACCAATCTCTTGGCAATTTCAACAAGAGGGGCCATGTGCCTGTTCATTCTGTCCTGGTAATCCAGTTGCCTCTCCATGATCAGACATATCCTCTCCATAAAGTCTTGTTGTTGCTCCGTGGTGACGTGCAGATTTGATTTCTGACATTGTTGTGTTTTATCATTGTGATACTCACAGAGGGTTGTGGAGAACTTTGTGGGACCATGGAGGGTTTAGGAGTGGCCAAATATGTTGTGGCAGTTGGCCCAGATGTTGATGGGCTGGGATTGGCCAGGTCTTTGGAATCTTTACCCCTTAAAGTAAGTGGGTATTTATTAGCAATGCACAGAGAATACATTGTATTGTAGTTGCTTTATTGTAGCTTACGCATCTACATGCAGTAACTACACAAACCCTTAAAATATGACTGTGTCTTTGGAATGGATCCAGACTTAAGTAAGTGCTTGAAATTAGTTACTCCTGGGCTAAACAATGTTGATTGCAGGGGGAGTCATATTTCATCCGTTGCAAACAGGAATAGAGTTGAGATGTGATGTTTCCTATCCCAAGTCTAAATAACAGTGTGATAGTAAAGCTGGTCAGTATCTCCAGAGATATATCCCTGCATGCAAAGAATACAATTAACTTGACTCCCCCCTGCAAGAGACATGGTTTAGCCCAGGAGTAACAAATTTAAAGCACTTACTTAAGTCTGGATCCAGGTCATTTAATGGAAAATGTGTACATATCTGTCTCTCTCTCTCTGATCTCTGTTGTGCGTATATTTACAGTGTCATTTCCAGATAATCAATAATATCACTGTAATTACCTAGCTTCTATCAACTCAATGCCTGTCATTGAAAGGAACAGCTGTAGCCTTGGAAATGAGAATGAGTGCTGCCTAAGCCAGAATGAATATAAACGCCTGGCCTGCACACTGTTGCTCAGCATACTCCCATTACTGGGGTTTAATTGGTTTAGCCAATACAGTTGCAGAAGGGGCGGGCTAGGGGTAGGACTTTAAAGGGGTTTAGAAGGCTTGCAGCCATTTTATCAGCATTCTCATCTTTCGTTTTCCCTCCCTCCCCTTTTTTTTATTTAGTCGTATTGATAATTGTTAACTTGTTATTTCCTTCACAGACGGGGCATTGATCGGCGTAGCGGAGGGGGAACAGCATTTAATTGTAGCGCAAGGGTAAGGGGTTTTTGGTAAGTGGGTAGGTACACTCCTCAATATTTGCAGGAGGCCAAGCTATGCATCAGGGTTCCGTGCTGCCGCCCTCAGGGGCGTGCACTTTGAAGGGGGTTAGTACACAGATTTGACCCACTTACCTGGGCGGCGCTTTGGACAGGGGATGCCTGTCCTGATTTATTTATTTATTCCATCTGCTATCCCCCTTCTGCTATTTTCGCCACCTTCTGTCTCATATCCAAATTGATAGTCATTTACAAGTCCAATCAATAAATTGGTGCCCCCTATTTAAAATCCACAATGATGTCCATGTGTTGATTTCATGGGTTTATGGTGGGTAAGCAGTGTGTCGGCCTGGGCAGTTTATGTACATATAATTCTGGCATATCACATCGTCAACAATGCTCAAAGAGATTTGATATCTTACCAGGGATTGATTTTAAAGTTACACCAGTTGCTTCATATAGTGTTAGAACAGGCAAATCAAATTAGGTCTTCAAATGAAATGGTGGTGGAGAAGGGTGTTGTGGACACGAATTGGAGACCATTCAGAAACCTTAATCCCAGAAAAACTCAAGACTGGATCCACACATCCGTAAATTGGGAGATTGATGATCTCTAGGATCCAAAAATGGCCGCATTTTGCGATGGTAGATGAGCACAAAAAGTGATTTCACTACAGAGCCACCATTCCGCTACTTACACCATCCTTCAGTTGGTGCAGGATTTCAGGAGGTAGCGTAGGGAATCAGGGATGCTATTGCACTCACAGCTGCACTATATTGCCAATTTTTCCATTTTAATGTAGTGAAAAACCCCATTTCATTAGTGCAGAACGCACGGAAACAAATTTAGGCAAATCAGCCTTTTTTCTTCTGCTTTGTTGTGCTCGCTCTCATGGACAAAAATGGTGCTAACAATTACACCTGAAAAAAGATTAAGTGCAGCTCTGAATCAGCCCCTGTATATTTAGTTGCAATGGTCACTTGAAATGAGACAGATTTTAACTCTATTGTACTTGACACCATTCAATACAAATAGAATGTTGATATTTGTTCTATTACCTGTGTTTTCCTTCAATGTCATGGCACAGCTGTGTTCCTGAGTAGAAGAGTAGATAGACAGCCAAAGAAGAACACAATCATTGGACCAGATCCAGAACTTAAAGCAAATTCTGTATGTTAGCCTCTGTTGCAGTGGCTAACACATGGAATTTGCAATCCTAAATTCTGCACACAGGAAGGTGGACACTCCCATCATTCTTGCATGTGGAATGGATTTCCGTGTCCTAGACCCTATCATAAGTATTCTGCACGTAATGCTGTAAGGGCTTAGCCAAGTCAGAAGATATGGGTTCCACCCGGCCCAATAGCCTGGCAGGCTGCCCAGGGGTGCCTTACTCTTGCCAGGGATCTTACCCAGGACCTCCTATCTTGTTCTAGATCTCAGGCAAATGCAGTTAGAAAAGTACAAACAGTATATTTATTATAAGGCAGAACAATCTCTGTATTCTATATGCTCTCAGTAACTAAATGCCAGGCAGATCCACCACATTATCTGTCCCATTCCCCATTAGCCTAAGTAGCTTTTGCCACCTGAAAGTCCAGACTTTGAATCCCAGCTGTTTTCATCAAGGCCAATGGTCATTGTCTGTCCTTCCAGCTACCTGGATGGTCACACTTTTATCCAGATAAACGTCTTGAGGGTCCCGGCCTCTCCACCAACTTGGTGGGGCGCTGAGTTTCAGGATCTCTGGTTTTGGCAGGCTCCCCATATACTACAGCACCAGCGAGCCTCTCCCTATGGAGGGAAGTCTTTGGAAAAATCTTTGTGGTACTAGAAGCTCCTGTATTTTCCTTCAATGTCATGGCACAGCTGTGTCCTGAGTAGAGGAGTAGATAGACAGCTAAAGAAGAACACAATCATTGGACCAGATCCAGAACTTAAAGCAAATTCTGTATGTTAGCCTCTGTTGCAGTGGCTAACACATGGAATTTGCAATCCTAAATTCTGCACACAGGTAGGTGGACACTCCCATCATTCTTGCATGTGGAATGGATTTCCGTGTCCTAGACCCTATCTTAAGTATTCCGCACGTAATGCTGTAAGGACTTAGCCAAGTCAGAAGATATGGGTTCCGCCCGGCCCAATAGCCTGGCAGGCTGCCCAGGGGTGCCTTACTCTTGCCAGGGATCTTACCCAGGACCTCCTATCTTCTAGATCTCAGGCAAATGCAGTTAGAAAAGTACAAACAGTATAATTATTATAAGGCAGAACAATCTCTGTATTCTGTATTCAGACTTTGAGTCCCAGCTGTTTTCATCAAGGCCAATGGTCAGTGTCTGTCTTTCCAACTACCTGGATGGTCACACTTTTATCCACATAAACGTCTTGAGGGTCCCGGCCTCTCCACCAACTTGGTGGGGCGCTGAGTTTCAGGATCTCTGGTTTTGGCAGGCTCCCCATATACTACAGCACCAGCGAGCCTCTCCCTATGGAGGGAAGTCTTTGGAAAAATCTTTGTGGTACTAGCAGATTTCTCAGCCCTGGCAGAGGTCCCTACCTCAATGCCAGTAAGATCCATAATCACCCACAATTCCCCTATTTATCAGTCCCCAGTATCCTATAGATTGTAAGTCTGTGAGTAGGGCCCTCTTACCCACCCAGTCTGTTTGTTACTACCCAGTCTTGTTACAATGGGGTAGATCCAGAACTACGTCTGCAATACGTTTACTCGCGTAGCGTATTTACACGTACGTAGCTTCTATACACTCCCCTTGTCACACCCCTTGAATGTACGTATTTTGTCCAAGATACGCTTTCCAAACCCTACCTTAACTTTTGGCAACGTAACCGATGTGATCCGCACACGTACGTATGGGCAACACATAATTACGCAGCTAAGCACGCCCATACTGTACACTTTAAATACAAACCCCCGCGCCTACATAACGTATTTCAGACGTATTTTTATTTACGTGACACATACGTGAATGGCCCATACGTTCACATTAACGCTACGTTACGGTGCGTATTTTCTATGGTGCACATGCGCAGTACTTACTAAAAGGCGATTTTACATCTCTGCCACGTGTAAATTCGCTCACAAGCGTTGTTCTGGATCTGGGCCAATGATTGTAAATTGTAAAGCGCTATGTAATCTGAGGGCGCTATAGAAAAACCTGTTAATAAATAAACAAATAAATACTGGTATAGTTATTCCCACCCAAGGAGGCACACCTTGCGTGCAGACTGAATTGCGCCTTGAATGTAGCATCGGTTATCTGTACAAATTCACAGCCAACTTACTGTGGCTGACTTTCTTAGTTTAGTATCCGGTCCATTATCCATTTCTATTTATTTTTATTTTATTCACTCAAATGATTAAATGTATTTGCTGGAAAAATTTGAGATTTCCCTGGCATTAGGATCTCCACATAGTGTAAGCTAAAGCAAAGAGGACTGCCCCATGTATAATAGATACATAAAGGGCCTGATCCAGAGCTACGATGGTACACTGAGTGCGCTTCATCGCTTCATCCCGTATGAACACTCGCTTGTGTCGGCTGAAGGCTACCCTAACTCCCAGCCTCATTACTCTCCCTCCCCCCGCCTACCTGTACTAACTGCAGCATAGTAACGGAGGGGAACGCCCCCTCCAATGTTACTACGCTGCTGCTACGGACGCCCGATCCACGATCAGGCGTTTCCGTAGCTACGCCAGGCAACATCTGCCCAGCACATGCGCAGATCGGCTTTTAAGCCGATCTTATGCGTTTTAATGCCAGCCAGCGTAGGTCTGGATATGGCCCAAAGTGTATAAACTTATCATTGAAGATGCTTAGTGACTGAAATCCATAATAAGGGGCCACATCCAGAATACAAAACGTTACCCCATGCAAAGTGTATAAGTGGGTTCTTTGGAGGGAAGTGCGGATGCGCCCTCCAGATGTTACGTGTTGTTACATAGTATTGCAAGATAAGGGGCTATGCTTACCCTCCGCTCAACAAGATGGCCGGGGGAAGCATTTCATTTATACAGTGTGGGCGGGCTGCGTATTAGATTTAAATAAAAAATAGCAATATCATGAGTCTCCTGTATACTATTATATAAATGCTGTAAGTTAGTTATACTTCAAGGTTTAAACATTTTAGTTTTTTAAATAATGTCATCATGTTTGTGTTGAAGTTTGTTTTTTTTTGCCAAACCTCACGTAATATTTTCATAGTATATATTAATAAGCGGTAAATATATTTGCATTCTTATACTCTTTTTATTTTTTATTTTAAAAAATGATCATAAAAAATACTAAATAATGTAATAATATTTAGTGGTGGAAATGGGCCAGTAAACAATATGCTATACCCCTAAACGAGAATTCAGACACTGGGCAAAGGGTACAAATATGCCTCAAGGACAGTAGAACTGTCATTAGCACCAGGATGTCCTTGCAGGACATAATTTGCGACGTGACAACAGGGTTTTTATTTTTGCCAAGGCCCCAAAAGCTTAAAAAAGTGGACCTCAGCAGAGCAGGTAAGTGGGGTTTTAAAAAAATATATATATATTTACTGGACATATTTTTTTACAGTGGCCGGTCCTATCATTTATTATAAGTATGGGGACATTAACATAGTGCTGCGGGCCCTGGATAGCAGGGCATGCTGGCGCTTGGGGTTCTCCAAACATCAGCATGCCCTGGCATCCAGGGGCATGCTGGTGCTTGTAGTTCTATAAGCATCAGCATGCCTTGTTGGGCCGGAATTATTTATTTATTTTAGTCACAGCAGCCGGGGATGCGGCACGGAAAGGAGTTGATTTTTTTACACTGTTTTTTTCTTACTAATTAAGTAAAAGTACAGTTGCACCCGTCTTTCTGTGCAAGCTCCCGATCTAAGCATGCACAGTGCTCATTTCTGCTGCGCTTCCGTCTGAAAAATAGACAGTTCTGAATCCGGTCCTAAATTTCTATAACACCTGTTAATATTCACATTATAGCAATACTGCACAGACATAGTTGGTGTTTGAATCCATCAATATTGAACACATAAAATATTACATACAAAAAATGAAATGCATAGCAAAGAAAAAATGTGTAAATCTAAAATCATGCTCTTAAAGATAAGAAGCAGCCATCAGTCATGTCTGTGGGCAAATGAAGCTGTAACATATTACAGTCATCTCATTTTAAGTGTAGTAAGGCTCTGCTCATTTGCATTTTGTTGTGTTACAATTTCGCTTCGGGCCTGTCTCCACAGTGAATAAGGTAGCTGTGCATGGCAGCTTCTGGTTGGCATAAAGTGTATGTCAGAGTCAAGCTGCTTCACTAATCAGCTTGCTGGGCTGGATACATGATAGGCCATGTGAAGACATTTAAACTGCGCTCTCAGAAACAGAATCTATGGGACCAAATATATAGAACCTTCCAACTATCTCGTTCGCAATGGAAATTCTGTGCAGTGAGGATCTAGTGACCTCTAAAGGCTGGTGGCTTGAGATTTCTTAAGTGCAGCAGCAAACATGTCCCTACACTTGTTTCTGATTAACTGGATTTACATATTTCATGTTTCTTTCATATGCCTGATCACTGTTTAAAAGTCTTGTTGATTTAATTTCAATCCAGATGTCCGGACTGTGTAAAAAGAATCTGTAAAGAATTTAACACATGCAAGTATATGCACACTGTAACAACATTTATGTACCCCCTGTAAATACCAGTAACCTATTTCCTTTATACATCAATTATGCTACATAGGTGTAAAAGCCTACAAGCATAAAAATCAGATTATAATCTAATTTCCACAAAAGTTGTTTTATAACCAGGTGCTGAACAGAGCAGGAATTTTCTTTCCCATGGAAGAAGATAGTTTTAAAATAGCCTAATAAAAGACCTATAAAGTTGAATAGTGTGAGAGATAATAACGAGAATGGTTAAGGTCCCTGCCTATGTATACCACCCTGCCTCTGGCACTAATCCTGGCTTTAGGGATCTGAAATTTCCTAAAGATGTATTAGTGTCTTATACACATGTGCTCTTGTGCACTCATAATCCTTTTCACTAGGTTCTTAGCTGCATGCTTTGTATTTAAATTTTCCTTCTGACCAAGTAAATCCCTTTGGATGAAGTGACAGGAGCTTTTCAGCACCCATAGCAGGGTGACAGCTGGCGTAGAGGTTCTGAAAGACTGCAAAGTGTTCCTTACTGGCTTTTTTCAAGACCAGTGTCAGCCACCAGCTGAGTGATTTGTTAGTCCCCCTTTGGGCATCAGTCAGCTGAAGAACCTCACAATAATTGCTAAAAAAAACAACAATAGATATAGAAAAGACAATATCTGTACTACAGCTTACAACTTTAATTGGGTACATTTTTAATAAAAGTGAATACCACAGAACCATAATTATTGCTCAATAATTCCTTGTGAGAACACATTCACCTCTTTACATAAAAAAATGTCATAAAAAATAGATGTATTGAATTAACTGGAATATACAAAAATACAATTGTGTTAATGTGTATATATATATATATATATATATATATATTTATATATATAACATTTGTGTTCTTGTGTGACTTAGTTCTATTTGTTATCCAGAGGCGATGAAATATACTCTGCAAAAAATTACCTAAGTAGATCTTATTTTTAGCAAAATTAATTAACTGATAGTTTTACTATTTAATATATTAAACAGATAAAAGTAATCAAGTTGAAGTAGCTGTTTCTGGTATCACCTTAACTGTAAGGTTATTTTATTTGTATATTAATTGTAGATTAGTTTTGTTCCAGTTATATTGTATTAATACAGTTAGAACAATTACACTTTCATAAAAATATTAGATGAACATTGAAATGTAATGGAATTGAATATGCAGCTTTATACATTCCAACTTTTAACACATTTTAAGCATTTAAGCAAATTATCTACATAGTCTTTTCTTTTTCTTTAACTTCTAGCATATAAAAATGCAACATTAATAAATGCAATATGATCTTATTTACAGAAAACTTTCTTATTACTGCACAATGAGTACCTGATGTGATGTGTAGTATTACCAACACATGTACATAGTATAACTTATCCTTACTATGAAAGGAATTATTATACAGATATCCCTGCAGCAAAGGGTCTTTATTATAATACATCCCTGCAGCAAAGGGTCTTGAGAAGCGTGCACTGTACACTTGAGTTTCTGAAGGAGGGCTACTTTACTTATATAATTTAACAATATTTATGTCAGAAATAAGTGTCCATAGATGCGGTGTCTTAAAATCACAAAGCACTCACAAAAACATAAGTTAAGATCAATGTAAATAAATTATTATAATTTTTTTAATTTTATTTTTTATTATTATTATTATTATTATTGGTTGAGAACATTTTTTACAATTTTCTTCCAGTTTTTACATGAAGTTTCTATAAGGAATAATATGGATATGTCACACGTTCATGTTTAAAAAATTTCTTGTAGAGAATACGAATCATTCTTTTATTCATTATTCATTAGTGCTTGGCAAACACAAGGTGAAAGATGGTAAACTGGTTTTATATTATGCTCTTTAATTGTAATATTTTGTATAATTTTTAGTGTATATATAGAGAAATAAAAAAAGATTTGGGCATATATAATAGTCATGAATAGTATAATTTTCTTTTTAATCTTCATTAACAGTTTTATTAATGGTTATATAACTATTTTGCAGTAGGAGTGAAAAAAGACAATCTCTATATTTGTAAATAAATGCAAATAAATTTAGCTTAAAATAAAAAATACAGACAGTAGAGTAATTTGTAAATCTGACTGTTTGGTTTTATTACCTGCACTCACATAAGAAACTAGTCTATAAAGTAGGCATATCCTTTTAAGCACTCCATTTCACATTCACTCTTTGCTGAACTAGTAATCTCATTAAGCATTTCAGTGCACATTGTGCATGTTTTGCCAGTGGAATTTGGCCTTAGCCCCAGTCCTACCCAAACCATGCCACACGCTAAAAATGGATTGATCATATTCATTCATCATAAATTTAAATATGGGCCATAATTATCAGTGCATGCACACAAAGTATAATAGTACTATTTGATGATAGCGGCACCCCTGCAATAAAAGCTGTACATCTGAAAAACTTTTTATGAACAAGACTTTATTTGCATTGCACTTTTTCTGATACTAATAAAAAGATTTGCATCCAATGACTTCCAGCCCATGTATTGATTTTCATTCAATCATAATTAAGCTAAAGAAATTTTACAAATATAGTAATATAAACTGCAAGATGTTGGTATGTCCTCCAAGAGAAGGTTTTAAAATATTTAGTTGAAACCGATAAACTTATAATAAGTCTGCAGACAGTATACGCTGCTGTTTGTTTGTTATGATTTGTTTAGTCTTTTTTTATGCTGTTGATAAAGCTAATTGTTTGTGTTTTTGGAGAAGAAAAATATGAAGCATACCTGTATATTTTGTGTCTGTTTACATTTCCTGTAATGTAGTCATTAAGCATACAACGTACACCTAAAGGATGTCAGATCTGACAAGCACACTATGATTGATGATGCTGTGCTAGACTAATTCTTACCAGGTGTAGTGTGATGTGAATGCAAATGGATCTCAGACTTCCTAGTTGGATTGGTTAAGTTGCTGTTTGTCAAAGTTCCTTGACTTTCCAACCCATTAAATCCATATTCCACATACTGATTTTATTTCTCCTCTTATTGTGCATGACCTTGTGTCATCTACACATTTGTGGAACAGCCAAAGCAACAAACTCAGAGACCTTCTGGGTTACCTTAGATGTATTGTTTGACAATAAATACATTGGATTAATTTATTCTAATAATGCTTAATAAAATAAATAAACATTACCTGAAGTGTTTTAGTGAATAAAAATATACAATTGCATTATGAAGTTCAACTCCATAATGTGGGCCTGCAGTCCAAATACAGTTTTTTGCTGTAATTAACCCTTTTGTGTCAATGTGTAAAATTTTGTATGTCTAAACATAAAATAATTGTTACTCTTTAGGGTAATTTGTACACACAAAAATGGACTTGCATAACTTTACAAACTGAAGATATGGGTTTGATTTTTTTTATGTAATTGTTTTTTTTTGTGCTATTTGGAGGTGAGGGGTAATTAGTTGTTTTTTTCATCCCTAGAGATCTTGTTCTGCACTTTTATGAAAATCTTGTTTAAATTGCAGTGCAATAAAATTAAATATGTATCAATATAGGAAAGTATTAATAGGACTGTCATGTCTTTCCATAAATTAACAGTTAGAGTTATACAAAGCGTTCCATTGGAAAGTATTTGCATAAGCAAGGTAGAGTTAATGGGCCTGATCCAGAATGGCAACCTTTTTTCACGTGGAAGCACAAAATAACATGGGTGAATACTGCAGGTTTTCTTAAAAGCAGGTGCAAAGCAGACACTACGACTTGGTGCGCTTTGGAAATATCGAACAATGAGAAGTGGGCATCACATCAGTAGATTTTGGGAGTGTGTTTTGCTGCCTGTGTGCATCCACATCCATGAATGAAATGGCATCCGACTTTTTGCAAGCGAACACAACACAGTCCACAGCCTTCATTTTCAACACACGTTTATACCCAAAAGCCATAGCTCTACCTAATGAGGTTAATAGAAGCAGAAAACACCTGTGCTTAACCAGATGGGACAGTTTTAAAAGTAAAAGCATGGCACAGTAGGCACATTTTAAAATATTTTTTTCTTTTTAGTGTATTCATTTAATTTTTTATGTCATTTTTTGGTCATTTGATTTATATTAAACATTGCATTATTTCCCTACATCAGGTTGCTGAAGCATATTCCTAGCACTATCATACTGCATACTGCCTTTGTTGCTAAGGCATTACATGGCCCCAGAAACCCAGCCTCAAACCTTGGAGCAGCAGTGGAGCTGAAGGATCTATCACACATATGTAAGCCTCTTTGGGATGTGTGATATTGAGGTATGCAGGTGTTGTCATCTGCCTTCTCAGCGTATCTATAAACTTTGCACAATGTGCAGATGGACATATATCAGTATCTGTGCAGCAATACCACACCTGTGCATCACATATATTTCAGTCTTCTTTTTGCTGTGTGCTGAAGGTGCTCATGAGGACATTCCTGATACACATAAACACCTTCATACAAATGTCAAAGTAGGAGGAAACCATTGTAAATAGTAAGCAATATTTATACACCATTGATAGCTTTCCCCATGTCTAGGGCCAGTGCTAGGGTGTTAAACAGCACCCCCCTGTAAACTGTACACTTGCGCCCACATGTTTAACCTATTAACATTATAGTTAATAGATTATAAAATCCCTGTTAGCGTCATAAAACACAATCTTGTAACCACAAAGATAGAAAATAATAGTCACTACTATACAATACAAACAGCACCCTAATCTCTGCTATACACATCCCACTTCATCCTAAACACTGCCACACAATATATAGTGACAGCCATACCATACAGACATTGGGCTGGATCCAGACCTTGTTAAGTGCATGAACTTAGTTACTCAAAGGCTTAACCATGTTGATTTCAGGGGTTGCCAAGTTAATTGTAATCTTTGCATGCAGGGATATATCTTTAAATTGCTTACTGCACACAGATACTGACCAGCTTTACTATCACACTGTTATTTAGACTTGGGATAGGAAACATCACCTCTCAACACTAATACTGTTTGCAACAGCTGAAATATGACTCCCCTGAAATCAACATGGTTTAGCCCTTGGGTAACTAAGTTCATGCACTTACCAAGGTCTGGATCCAGCCCATTATTCTAGTGACTGCTATACCATACAGGCCGCCATACAATACAGATTGCATTTGTGTGTGTACAGTATATATATCCATCCAATCTCCCCCATATGTGTCTACAGCCTCCCAATATACCCCATCATGTATCACCAGCTTCCAGTATTCCCATCATGTCTCTCAAGCCTCCCAGTATTCCCATCATGTCTCTCCAGCCTCCCAGTATTCCCATCATGTCTCTCCAAATGCCAGCTTTCTTTTCCTATGCACAGTCTTCATAATTGCCAGGGAACACACATGACTCTTTGGTCATGCATAACTGTGTATTGTGGCAGATATTATCAAGGTGGCAAACATCTGCTTGTAATGATGCATGGCTTTTAGGTAAGTCTATGATTAACAAATGCTTCATAAATGTTTTTAGCCACCATTAGTACTTTATATATTGGGCACAGCCAGGGGCGTTTTAAGAAGTGAGAGGGTCTTTGTGCAGGATTTGTATATGGTTGTTTATTTCTTCCCTCCAGAAGATCTTAGAGGGAAGAAATAGATGCCGAATAGCCCCCCTTCCCCTGCCAAACCTGGGTGCAGGATGAATGCCACAGGGCCCCTTGTTTTTGAGGGGCCTGTGTGCACTGCACACCCTGCACCCATTATAGATATGCCTATGGGTACAGCTTCCACCATGTCGGTTGTTAGAAGAGCTAAAGGCCTCTGGAAGGGGAGTTTTAGGTGCTTGGACCAATCTGAAGGAGCTCTTATGTATATTCCATAACATTGCAATACATCACTGTGTACCTTAGGATGAGGAGAACTAGGTAGATATAACATGAGACCTGGCAAGTCCACTGCCTGATGTGGAGGAATCTGACTTCCGTAAAAAATGTAGTTCAATAGTTCATATGTAAGTACTACAGAGGACACATTATAACATTTCCACACATCATATTAAACATTATTGCACAATGCTGTATGCATACATATAAATCTATTTCATTATTATCTTAACTTATGCTCTGACTACATTGCTGTCAACTTTGACTGACATTAAACAAAAACTAGGGAGTCAAAGCGGCAGATCCAGAGGTGAGCACACGCCAGCTCACGTAGCGTATCGTTGCAAGTGCTCTGAAACATTGCACACACAATCGCGTCTGATCTAGATCTGAAGGTAACTCAAGCTGCAGCCATTTGTGTTCTGAAAGGCATGTTCTGGTAGGGAAGAGTGGAGATGCGTAGTCAATGTACTCATACAATCCCATGTGATCCAGGACAGAACACAGATGGAAATAGATACTGCTTACATCAAAATACTTCAACCAGCCATAGGTTGTCTCTAAGTATTGAAACCTACATTTCAGTATTTATTCTGTATCATTATCAAGAAAAAGTTTAAGTATAATGCATCAAACTATCTGATGTTTAGGAGACGTAAAATATGTTTAACTTGAAAATGATCATTTTTATTAGATTTTTTTTCAAATAGCACACTTACCAGCCTCTTGTGGTTGTGTCACATGTGGAGGGGGACCACTCATGGAATTCATGTCCCCCACTCTTACAACCTCCTGAAAAGTAACTGCTCCCAGAGGTAAGGTTTCAAGCACTAATAATTTCTGCCCCGGAGGAATAATTTTCTGGATGTTGTGCCAAATAGCAATGGAACTCCACTAGTTTTTGAACACAATATAATAAGTAGCTGACTATATCCAGGAATTCCTGTACAAATCACCAAAAGATTGTGAACCAGCAGGCATAGTGCTATAGTATAGTGCTATAAAAACAAAAGTATATATTAATCCCATCAGTCATATAATATAAAAAACACTTTTTTTTACTTTCTCACTTTGTCCATTATTTTTCTTATAGGGGTCACAGTGTTAATATGTGCTGTTACATTGGTTCACATCTTAGCATGTGCCTGGATGTGATGTGACACCCTGGAAAACAATGTCCGGCTCATCAATGCTGAGGTTTTGTTGTCTATCCCTAAGTTGGGGAATGTTTGGTCTGCTGTCACAGTTTCCATAATGCAACAAACACACAGTTGTGGTGAAGTGTTTTATTTATAGTAAAATGTGAGATAAAAACGTACACAACAGAAGTCCATATCCCCAGCAACAAGGTGCGCACAATAGGAATTTGCACGCAGCAGAGAAACATGAATTCTGCTGTATACTGATTGCACAATTCCACATAGCTGGACCTGGATTCCAGCTTTGTAGAGCTTTAAATGTTTTCCATTAAGCATTATCCCCTCCTTTTCCTCCTCCCTTGACCACCTCCTCTCCCCGTTACCTCTCTCTCTCCTGTCCCAACCAAGCCGCCTCCCTCTACAATACCACCCTCTCATCTGCCCTTGACTCTGCCTGTCCCCTTTCCTCCTTCTCCCTTCGCCGCTCTAACCCCCAGCCATGGAACTCTCAGATCATGCGCTTCCTAAAACACTGCACCACCGAGCGCCTTTGGCGCAAATATCGCTCCCTTGCTGACTTTCTCCAATTTAAATTCATCCTTTCCTCTTACTGCTCTGCCATTGCCCAAGCCAAGCAAATTTCTTCAAATTTCTCATCATCTCCCAAGTATCCAACCCTCGTCGCCTCTTCGCCACCTTTAACACTCTCCTCTCCCCTCCCATGCCTTTCATCCCACCCTCTATCTCTGCTTCCAACTTTGCCTCCTACTTCTCATCCAAAATTATCAGAAATGACATCTCCTCCACTTTGCTTCCTCCATCTCTCCCCAATTCTTCACCTCCCCTTCTATGCAATCCTCATGCATTTTCTTCTTTCCATCTTATGACAAGTGATGAAATTCACTCCCTATTAATATCCTCACCACCCTCAACCTGCCCTGTGGACCCTATTCCCTAACACCTTCTCAAACACCTCTCTCCTACTGCCTGCTCCCATCTAGCCCACCTTTTCAACCTTTCCCTCTCATCTGGTATCTTTCCTTCCTCTTTTAAGCATGCTCTTGTCTCTCCCATTCTCTAAAAACCTAATATGGACCCTACATCTCCCTCCAGCTACCAACCTATATCCCTTCTCCCCTTTGCCTCAGAACTACTTGAGCGCTTAATCTACCATCAGCTACCTTACTGACAACTCTCTCCTGGACCCCCCTCCAAACTGGTTTCTGGCCCCTTCGTTCCACTGAGTCTGCCCTTACCAAAGTGACCAATGATCTGTTATCTGCCAAATCCAAGGGCCACTACTCTATCCTCATCCTACTTGATCTGTCAGCTGCTTTTAACATCATTGACCATCCTCTTCTTCAAACCCTCTGCTCTTTTTGTCTCACTGACACTGCTCTCTCCTGGTTCTTCTCCTATCTCTCCGACTGCACCTTCTCTGTTTCCACCCCTAGGTCATCTTCCCATACCTCTCCGCTCCCTGTTGGTGTCCCCCAGGGCTCTGTCTTTGGCCCGCTCCTCTTCTCCCTCTACACCTCCTTATTGGGTAACCTAATCAGCACCTTTGGCTTCAACTACCACCTCTATGCTGCTGACACTCAAATTTACCTCTCCTCCCTTGACCTCAACCCCTCTTTTCCGTCTAAGATTTCCGAGTACCTTGCATCCCTATCCACATGGTTTGCCAAACACTTCCTCAAGCTGAATATGGACAAAACGGAAGCTACTAAAACCCTTATCCACTCTTTAATCATATCAAGCCTCGACTACTGTAACCCCCTCCTCATAGGTCTCCTGCTCACCCATCTTCCCCCCTTCAATCTATACTCAATGCTGCTTTCAGGCTCATCTTCCTCTCACGCCGCTCTACCTCGGCCTCTCTTTTATGTCAAACCCTCCACCGCTTCAGACCTCTCTTTAAACTCCTTACCTTCACCTTTAAGGTCATCTCCTCATCCACTGCTCCCTACCTCCCTTCCCTCATCAACATGCACACCCCTTTCCGTCCTCTCCATTCTGCTAACCAGCGCTGTCTGACCTCTTTACTGATCACCACTTCTCACGCCCATATCCTGGAATGACCTTCCTTCTTCAGTTAAACTCTCTCCCACATTGCAGGTCTTCAAACGTTCACTCAAAACGCACCTGTTCAGGCTAGCCTACCCCTCCTCCACTTAACATCCACACTGCATCCTTCATCTATCCCTTTTCTTCCTTCCCACTCTCCTCCATTCACACCAGCAGTCCACTTCCTTCCCTCTCCTTATGTCTTCTGTAAGTTCTTCCCTCCCACATAGTGTGTCAGCTCACGTGAGCAGGGCCCTCCATCCTAGTGTTCTTGCTCCACCACTTTGTACCCTCTTGTCCCCCTGTGCTACCCTTTTACCCAATCCCCACCTGGTGGCTCCCTCTCAACCTCTCACTGCGCTTTATCCTCTGCTACCTGATCTTCCAAGCTTGACACCTCGCATTTTATCTTGCGTTCTGTGCTTGCATCACTTTATTTTTTATCTGTGATATTTTTATAGTCATATTGGGTCTGATCCAGACCTACGCTCGGGTGCGTTTTTACGATGGTCGTAAGCGGAAAAACCTCCATTTGTACTTACTGTGCATGCTCGGGGCAGATGTTATGCTCATTTGACACTATGAAATTCTGAGCGTATGGGCCTTGAGCGTACCAGCTTCGTAACAATGCTCGAGAGGCATGCCTGCCATACGAAACCCATAAATACGCACCAAGGGCGGGGTGAGTCATTTAAATTGTACAGTATGGGCGTGCTAAGCATCGTAACTATGCAAGGTATGGACGCTCGCAATTACAAACAGAAAAGTTAGGGTAGGTTTGCTGGGCGTAAGAAGGTTAAACTAAGTACGACCAAGGGGAGTGCCTATGGGAGTGCATCATAGGTACGCTGGCGTAAATACGCTACACACATGAGCGTTTCATGAGTGTAGTTCTGGATCAGGCCCATTGTGTTTAATATATACTATGCTGTCCATCCCTACCCTGTATGTCTGTACTCTATTTTGTTGTATTTTGTACGGTGCTGCCGACTCCTTTTGGTGCCTTATAAATAAACAATAATAATAATAATAATAAAGTATTAAAACTACGGGCCCGATCCTCAGTTGAGTACAGGGGAATTACGCACGGCGCAAAGTAATTTCCCTGTCTTGTAGGTTGTGCGCATGCGCACAGCCTTCTTCCGATGTCGTAAGGGTCAGCGTACGTAACGTATGTTATGTACGCCACATGTTATGGTAAAGGGGCTGTCCCCTCTTTTATGATGGTCGTGCAAGGTTTGTGGCCATAAGACTGCAGACCTGGTCGGAAAAGTCAAGGTACTAATCTGAACACATAAGTGTTCAAATTTACTACCTTCAGTGGGGAGTGCAGGGGACGTGAACTACCCGCTACGATATTTAAAAGTACTCTTCCACTTACACTTTTTTTTCTGTCTGTCTCTCCATCTCTCTCTCTCTCTCTCTCTCTCTCTCTCGATGTGTCATTAATTGTATATTTGTATATTAGATATTGATATCTTTTTGCTAGTGTTCTTTAATGAGATCTACATAGATGCATCCATCATATGTATAAATCTGAATTTAAGGTAACATTATATTGTATTCTTCTGATGTATCTGCAATCAGATACATGTAATTATATTTTCAGATTTTAGTCACAGGAGCTAGGCTTAAGGAGAATACGCAATCTACATTGCAAGAAGTAACGTAGATTACGTTACAAAATTACTGCGCATGCGCAGTAGCACATTTCTCAAAACTCCAGCCTCAATTGCATTGCGGCCGGAGCTCTGAATATAGCCCGACTTGGTTATCATCACATCAAGGTGAATCTTTTTTACCCACATTCCAGGCTTCATTTCATTTTTAACAATGGTTATTTAATGGAAACCACTCACTGATAGCTCTATGTTTTAAGCCAACATCAAATAGCATTTTGCTGCTAATTTATGGACTGGATGCAGCATTCCACAAAGTGGACATTTTACAACAGCTCACATCAGAGTACACCTGTTCTGGTATGTTGCGCATGCTCTAAGCTCCGTAATCAGGATGCAGTCTGATCGATCCAGCTTTCCAATATGTGGACATTTCTGACATATACGAACAAGCATGGTAAATTGTGGTCGCAAGTGGGAGTGGTTTAGTATTATAATCAACAGTAAGGGCAGGGATTTAGACAGTGGCGAGATCCTCATTTCTGATCATTTTCTGTCCATCATAATTTTAAGTGATGACAGCTCAGAAGCTGTAATGTAGGATCTATCAAGGAACTGCGAAAATAAGGAAACACTTGAATCTAATTACAAATGAATATTTCACCAACAAAATTTGCTTTAATGATTGCACATGCATTCTTTTGGGGTCCTTATAACATGTAGCCACAAAGTGATTCCTTCAGTGTTTTTGCTGCCTCATTAAATGGGAAATAATCTGAAGTGTAGGTATGAAAATGTGTCCATTGGTAAATTGTTACAGACATGGTGAATCAGGGTGTGGATACTTACTAGGACCCTGGTCTTCACTAGAAACCCTGGTAATAGGGATAGGCTGAGATACAGACGTCTAGCAGGTCGCAGACCCTGGACACCAATTCCGTCTAGTTAAAAAGCACTGCCACCAAAGAGTAGTAGTAGGACGAGAACATAGAAGCCTGAGAACAGGTGGAGCATAAGAAGACCCACCGTTGAAGATGGAAACGTCACACTGGGTAAAGAGCAGGATGAAAAATGCCAGAGGGACAGACAAATGAAAAAACAAAACAAGAGCTCTCATTTACAGAAGCAGCAAACAAGCACGCTGGAGGCAGGAATGGCTTTATGCTTAAAATACCGAAGGCAAGGTGGAACAAGGACTGGAGGTGAGAGGAAAAAAAGTACAAAAAGGCAGGGTATAGAGAAACACTGGGACTGAAAGGAGGACTAGGGCACTAAGAATTGCAAGATATTATAATGTCACAGTGACAGAGTGTTACGACACCGCTGGGGTGTCTGGGAGTAAGGGTACCCTGGGATTACCTTGGCCGAGGACCGGGGTGACCGGGTACAAAGACAATAAGGAACGAGCAACTCACCTTGGTGTAGAGCGTGAGATCGGACCGAGTTTTCGCTAGGGCCCCTGATGGTGGGGATAGACTGGAGCTGGTAGGAACCCGTCAGGATACAGCCCTAGAGAGAATGCCCGGGAGAGGAGCAGAAAAAGCACAGAAGGAGTCAGACAGGCGAGAGCTAGACAGAGGAGAAAGTGGGAGGAGACAGGCTGCAGAGTCTGACCTGTAACAAACAACACAAAACAGACACGGCAGACTAGGAAGGAACAGACGGGACTGACAAGACAGACTAAACTAACCAGGGCAATCACACACACAAGCAAACAGCGGAAACCCACAAGGGGTTAACAGAAACAGTCAGGCAGGATAAGCTGGGTAAATACAAATGGGACTGAACAGCAAGGTGGGAGATGGAAGTAATGGAGACACAAGGTATGAGGCAAGGTACCGGGCAAGGACAGAACTGGGGCACTCAAGAAAGCAAGAAGAAATGAAGCACAAGGCAAGAGGAGAAAAGAAACTGGCACAGAGACACTAGAAACTAGAAGCTATGACCAGCACCTGGTACTTGCACTGGAGGCTATTTAAAGAACACTCCCCCGATCAGCTGTGGAAGCCAGACACACATCCAGGGACAATTAACCTGCAGCTGGGAGGAAAACCAGACAGAAAGAACTAGGCAAGGAATTAACACACACTCTGCCAGGATGAACCTGCAGAGTGTAACATAGAGTAGCAGGAAGCAAGGGCATACCCACTATTAGCAGTAGTTGCTGGTAATAGACAAGGGCAGGCCATGCACTGTTCAATGGCCTGCAGGGAATGATTCTTACAGAGCCATTGGGACAGGACAGTGAGGGCCAGTTGCAGAGAAGGTGAAAAACTTATATGACGCCATGATTAACGTGACAGCAAGTAACAGTAATAAAGTTGTTTTTGAAAATTATTTATGCAGTATTTTTACTAAGTACCTAGTGTTTTATGGATTTTCCCTGTAAGTGATACAGCCTTGGAGGCTCATTGATAGCATTAGGGTCTCACTTGATGACAATGCTGTGGAATTAAGATAAGAGTTAAATATTACACCAAATATGAATTACTTTCCTTTATTCTCCTAAAAGTTTTCAGCATCTACTTATAGATTATACAGCATGATAATACACTGTTGCTTTATAGAAAGGAAATAGCAGAAATATGGAAAATGTATCTTTTCCAGACCATTTTGTTCCAAACACCTTGTATGGTTACAGAATTAGAGATTAAACAAGTGGGGGCTGATCCAGATCTGCGCTTCCATATCTTTTTCACATGGAAGCACAGCA
>WWET01001215.1:403801-419978 GCA_011038615.1 Limnodynastes dumerilii
GATGGAAGGAGGGAAGGAAGAAAGGACATTGGGGGTCAATGTTGAGGGGATGGGGGAGCAGTAAGTTGTCCATAAAGTGGCATAGTTAATTTAACAGATGGTATTTAGGAGTGAAAGCCACTTAGGCTTGAGGGAGATTAAACACCCTGGTTTTGGCAGCATTGGGGCACAACCTAACCTACTGCCTTGAGACTGTGGGGAGGAGCCCCCTTCCTCCAAGCAGTCTATAAAAGGGGACAGCCCAAGGGGAAGTCCTTCTTTAGTCTTCATTCCAAATTGAGATGCCAGGACTGCGCTAATTGTCACAACTTATCTTATTGTATCTGTTTTTCCTTTGATCCTCTCTCTTATCTGCTCCCCTCCACCATTGCCTTTTCTTTGTCCGGTTACTACGTGGGTGGAACACTGAGGTTTGGAGAGAAGCTGATCTGTTATTTGTGTTAATTTGTGCTTGCTATTTGCTGTTTAGCCCCATCAAATTTAAAGCTGATAATAATTATAAATCAATATTTGGCCCTTCAACAAATAAAAATTCCCTTTATCCCAACTAAATAAATTACATTAATTTATCCCCTTAATTCTGTGTGGTCTCAATTATTTCTAGATTGAAGGTTATGGGGTGCCCTTGGACGCAGCACATAAACCATGGGTAGTTTAATGGTTTCATGATGGATTTATAATTTGGGGAGTGGGTGAGTGAAGAGCTATGGAGACCAGACCAGATGAAAGAGATCGTCTCGATCATGAAGATGATAGGTCTTTTCCATGCATGCGACAAACCATATATATATATGCCATATATATATATGCTCTGAGCTCTGACATTCGGGGGGGCACCGCAACTTTCAAGCCTTAGCTAAAAAGCATTTAGCGGCTGCTAGGATATGTAGCATGAGCTTGGCCCTGTTGATAACCAGAGAGATATCTGGGAAGGGAGACTCAGGACGAACAATCGTGGATCTTTAAGAATTTGGAGGGATAGGGGAGAAATTATGGAGTTTGTCCCAGAAGAGGGATATCTTATGGCATGTCCACCATTGACTACAGTCCCTTCAACACAAGGGGAGAACCTATATGGGATGAGATGTCATCTACATATAGTATACATGCTTGTTGTAATGCACCTAGCAGGATAGATGTGGTATAAGGTAAAGTATAACAATATAAGAAATGGAATCAGAAAATGAAACAATAGAGTCACTGGTGTGATTTAGTAAACATTCCATTTTGCTAATATTGGTTTATTCTTATAAGAGATAGGGGAGATTTCATTTTTAGGCAGTGAGGCATCTCTTTAATATAAGCTTGGTACACAAGGTTCTATCATTGGTTTAGTAATAAAATATAGCCATTTGATCTTACTTAAACCTACATTAAAAGGTGTTTTGCTGTTAAGACTGCTGAAAGATTATTTATTTAGCCTTTACAAAATAGAAAATACAAACATAGTAGTGAGGATGAATCCACAATCCTTCACACAAAGATGGACAGAAATCATTATTCCTGGGGCAGATTGACTTGTGTATATTATTATAACTGCAGTAAGTGTATTAAGCAACTGTCATCTCTACATCAGATGTCTATAAAATTTACGTGTAATGTTATCATAGGATATAGCATATTAATGAAGCATCCACTGACAGCACAAGTTGGGGTAAATAATGTCAATTACAGCAATTTTAAACCAGGGAATCTACCAGGAAACTGTGACAAAAATAAACTGTGATATTATTTTGGTTTTAAGCTTCACCCACTAGGTATATCTTTAACCAATAAGCCAAAACCATATTTTAGCTTAAATACAAAATGACATAAAAGACATGAAGCCATATATAGGGTGTATGTTAAAGGTCACAGTAGCTTTGAGTGGTATAACCAAGTAATAGTAACTCTGGACTCCTCCCCAAATATCAGCACATTACCTCATATTAATACATTATAATTATAAATACAAGGGATTAAAGGAAAGATTTTTGTAATTATGATATATTAATATATAATTGACATTGATTTTTTGTTTTTTTTTTGTTTTGATTTAAAAATGAAAAAAATATATATATTTTAAATGATTTTTAAACCATTTATTAAGTTAACCAATACATACAAGAAACCTATTTAAATTACTTATATAAAAAGATACTGTTAACAGGCAGCTTGTATAGGACGCTGCACTACGCCTCTCAGTCTGTTTGCCTATACACAGCTCATAACAAAGACTTAACAGTAACAGTATTTAGTTATTTACATTTCTAATTTTAGTTATAGATTTATTTATTTTTATTTTACTTTATTAATTCTTAATTTGTAACTTTACTATTTATAATATAATCAAATATAGGGGCATCAAGAAAGCAGCACTAAACCACTCCCAACCAAACATATACATACAAAATAACTTAAACTACAAAAATCATTAATATGGTACTTAAACTAGAAAAATCAAGAACATAGCTCTCTCCGTCTGCTTGGGAAACAATTATCCAAATGTAACCATTCTGATCTCATGATACCTACTGGATATTAACCCATCTATCTTAGGTGTAACATCAGTGCTGCCCCTATCTGTGCCCATATCTGTGGCTTAACCAGCAATAACAGGAGCAAGAAGCCTAATCAATTATATAAGAAGCTCGTCATTACTTACCATGGTTCACTGCTGCTTTTCCTCCACACCTAAACCTACCTAGGAAAATAAAAGCCAGTTTAACACAAAAAAAATCAACAAACAGCAAGTTAAACAGGTATACAGAAAAAGGGGGAGGGTATGAGGGAAAGATCAGAAGGCAAAGAAAAAGAACTCTTCTTATGAAAGAAGTTAGGACTAATAAGACCTCCATTTTGACATCAGCACCAATCACCAAGAATTTCACTCCAAGCTTGGAAAAACTTTCAGGTAAGGTTAAACTCTTGCATCCCAAACCCACAGCTTGATCAACTAAAAGTCTCCTTAGTCTTTATTAGTTCCCCTGGATGCTCTTCCTAGCGCCATCTATCCTAGTTGCTACTCATGGAATTCTGGAGGGTACCCTTTCAATAGTTTGTGTATGCATCTGCTGTGCTAAAACTCTGGAACAGGTCGATCTTTGTGTTTCAAGATGAGGCCTAACCTCAGAGGAGATTAGCCAAGTGATAGGACAGCAATAGAAATGGTCCAGTATTTGGAATCATGAGATGGGTGAAAACCATTTGTAATCTTGTTATTTCCAGTATATTGTGTGTATTCTATCCGTGTGAATATCATACTTATCTCTCCAAAATAAGTAAAAAGCTATTATTTAACAATAGATAATAGATAACGACTAATAGAATTTATCTGTGAATTTATGCAGATTTTTTGTTATCAAAACAACCATTGGATGCCATGATTGCTATTTGCACAAGACTTACTTGACAGAAGCAAGAGCAAACATGGTGGCTTTGGAAGGATGCGTACACTCAATGTTGTGAATATGCAATAAAGATAAGTACTTAATATGCACCTAGTATTCTGTACTTACCGAATCTAGGTCAAAAATATGCAACTAGTCACAAATGTATTTATTTATTTAGTTATTATTGCGTTTTACACAGAAGTACGCCTGCTAAAAATCTTCAGACTGATTGATATGCTGTATAGGCTTCCTATCCTTTTAAAATGCACCTAATCAGATTATAGCATTTTATTGAGGTTGTGGATGATCCGGATCCATGTACGTAGTGTTATTGGGGGGGGTTACAGTTTATTCTGGGACTTTATCCTCACGTTTTCTCACAAGTCTAAATCAGTTCCGACTTTATGGACAGGACAGGGCAATCTACCACTGTCAATAAATAATACGAGCTAACACAAACACATGCAGGTATCCTTAGCCACATGTGCCTTCCCTTGTGGAGCGGAGTGGAAGCTCAGTTGTAGATTTGGGCAAACTTTCAACAGACCTTTTTTACGCTTGTTTGGACACAAACTGAGTCCAATTTATGGATCAGTTTCACAGTGAGACTTCATTTTAAGTACCACAAATACTAAGAACCAATTTTACTATCCCATATGCTTTCCTTAGGAGCATCATGTTAAATGTGCTATAATCTGTGCATTAAAATCAAAATCTCCCGAGAAGCAGAAGTTTGACAGTTACGAAGGTTATGACATTTCCTGCAAAGGGGCGCCCATTTTGGTGAAGCATTTAAATTAATCATTAGGAAAGCTCAACTGTGACAGAAGGTCTGACCTATGCGATTTGACTTCTCTTTTTCAAAAACAAACAAAAACAAAGTTATAGAATGTGTTAAGACCAGGCATAGCACCGACACAGATGGCAGTGAAAATCTGTACCCTGACTCAGAATCAGCATGTGGGCATACTCTGAATTGGTAGTGCAAAAAAATGGGCACTCCTTTGAATCACGCAAATGTTAATATACAGTATAGGCAAATAGGACAAGAATTATAAAGTGGCATGATTTACAATGTATTGAAAATGTAGTTTACTAATTATTGAATTTAAAAAAATTGTTATAGTTTTTATTTAATCTAAGTAAATAAAACATGATTTGACATTTATTTATACATATTGCTAGAACTTACAGCAACCATTAAAATGTAGAAGTTGTCAAAGTACTATACTGTAAAACTGCGTGGCAGGTTTGTAGGGCTGTGTTTAACTGTATGCAGGGGATTTAACTGAAGGATATTCTTCTTGGTCAGGTAGTTACATCAGCGCTGAGCTAGTGCAAGATTTCTGAGGGAAGAGTATAGAAACCTGGCTGCTGATCCCATTCTTATTAAAATAGAGTAGAGCCCCCTTTCCGCTAGCACTCAGAACGTGGGTGGATTCTTGAATGTACATGGCCCCGCTCCTGTACTCTGTGCTCACAACTGTTGTGTGTGCACCTGCTGTATGAAAAGCGGTTCTCTGGATCAGCCCTAAATACATTTAACAAAAGCTTTAAACACATAGGACTGGATACTAACATTTAATTTGCTCTTTGTGTTTGTGCATTCGGATTTCAGCCTCTTTTGCCTCATATCAGCAGATCAGAATGCATTCAAACCCATCCAGAAAGGGCAGAAGTAAGTGATAAGTGATACGTGATAGGCTGCTGCCAGCAATGTATTTATAAACAGTATTCAGCACTCACAGACTGAAAGCCTGGTGCTCTCTTAAGCTGTAAGAATTCTTTGGGTGCCAGGAGGGTGGCTGCCACGGGCCTCACGGTACTCTGGGCCCCATAGCAGCTGCACCCTGCCCCCACGGTATTTACACCACTGCATTCAGGCTTAAATGATCATTCTGACACCTTCCTACAGAGTGGTTGCATTACAATAGCAAGTAGGTGGAACTTCTTATTACAATATATTACAAGTGCAGATATTCACACTTCCTCCATTATGTGCACAGATGTGTGACCTGAAAATGAGGATCCCAATGCATCTGTTGCTCTGGGATCCAACTGCATAAGAACCAGTTCTGGAGATCTTGTACTTAAATCTTATTCTATTATAAAGGTAAAGCATATAACATACTATAATATAGAACAGATGATAAAACTTATTATGTGGGTCTTGTAACACGGAGTTATATGTTATACTTATGCATGCACGTAGCGTATAGGCACAAAACAGTTAAGCACAATGAAGCCACGTGACCACATACAAAAGCAGGGTAGCACTGTAATGTATAATGGAATAATAGTGCAAGCACGTCAATCACAATGTGAATGCACCAAAACAATACAAAATAATGAATTCATTCAAAAAAATTATGCACAAATTTATTTTTTTATTACTGTATATATACTAAACATTTCATTGATTTAGTATTACATTTGAAGTCTGAAATTCTAATGCAAAGGCCCGAAAAAAGTTGTGGAGTGTCAGCTCCATGGACAAAGACATGACCTTGGGCTGGTGCAAATATTTTGGGGTAAACAGCGCTTATTTCCATCTGTGTTCAGATCTGGATTGATTGTGGTTGCATGACTACCCGCCTTCTGGTGTGAATGGGACATGATTGCGTGTTCTGTGTTTCTGAGCATGCACAGGAAGAAATGCGACGCTGACGTATGCTGGCGTATGCTCACCTCTGGATTACACCCTTCGGGCCTGATCCAGAGCTACGCTGTGCCGTTTTCCGTATTTACAGCCAGCGTAGCTACTGTGCACTCCCCCTGTCCTGGCGTAAATACACTCAGTTATGCCTACTGAAGGCTACCCTAAGTTCAGCCGGCGTAACCGAGTGTAATTACGCCGGGACAATAGCGTAATGCCTCTAACCCTGCCCCTCCAAGCTCATTTTCCTCCCTCCCCCCGCCTACCTTTGCCTTTTATCTGTGCTCCGGATCATGCGTCCGTAACTACAGCGTAGTCACGTTGGAAGAGGCGGGCAGCTCCGTAACTGCAGCGCAGATAAACAGCACAGATAAACAATGATTACGCCGGGCAACATCTGCCCGGCGCATGCGCAGATCGGCTGAACATCCAGATCAAGCCCAATGACTCTACAGGACAGACTTATTTGAGTGCAATGTGCCTCCGGAACAGCACATTGTGCGATTCTACATCAAGAATTTTATCTTTTAAATTTGCGATTTTCAGTTATTGCAATAGAATAGAATAGACGCACTTCGTGTCATCACGCTCAGTTGAATCTGCCAGTTTGGAATTCTGGAAGGTAAAGCTTCTAGAAGTCGGAACTGGCTTAAGGAAAATAGTTTTATAGAAGTTTTCCCTATTAACCAAGATTAAACATTGATAATCAGATTACAGATTTATCTATCCAATTGCTTTAATAAATGTCTCTATATACAAAATGTGAATTGTGTAATCAATAAAATTCATGCAAATAAAATAATTCATGATATAATTGTTTACTATTATTTGAAGCTGGCTGTGCTCCTAATCATTGCCTCTTCCATGTTGAAACTATACCTCCACCTTGTGGCCTTATCGTTAAATGAAAACACAGTCTCAGTAATTTAGTGTTTGTTTGTTTGTTTGAATTAGGGTTATATGTCTCTCACTGTACAATGAAGTGTAACTTTTTTCTATAGATTTTTAAAAATAATTGTACTAGAATGTTTAAATGAAATGAGTGTAAACTATTGAAAGTGTGTAGTGTGTGTGTGTGTGTGTGCTTTGTGTATATATATATATATATATATATATATATATATGTCATGAGCTAAATCTATATCAGGTAAAGGTGAAATAACTATGATAACATTCCATAACTATGGATGTTTTAATCTGGGAAATAATATTATATAATTGAATACATCACATGTGTATTGTAATGTATTCAGTCTGTCAGATCAACTAAGTTGTAACATATGTAATAATTAGTAAGAACGGTACTGGTTCAGCCTTCTTTTCTTAATTGTCTACTAAAACACAAGTCTAAATTGATGACTAATAACACACTTGCAAACACAGTAAAATGTTATGTAGTAAAATATGAACTGCAAGTTTACATTTCACAGTGATGCATTATACTTTTCCAATTACTATAAAATGAATTAGAGGACTGAACTGAATATATATTGACTAATTCTTGCATCATACATTCATGATGGAATTGCACATGAACTAAGTAGTTTACAAATACAAATTATCTGTAATATAGGAATAACAGAAACAAATATATTAATAATATTAACATGTGGGTGAAGATTATAGACATATGAGCTTTTCCGTTTCTGTGATACACAAAAAAAAAATTCAGAAATAGCACATAAACAATGAATATTTTCCAAATTAAGTTTAACTTCCAAAGCACATAATAAAGATATGCTGTGTTCAAGGGATTAAGTACATTTTTCTCAAATATATTTTTGAAAATTGTATGTTGATCCCTGTAGACATCAACATTTTCTATCCATTGTTATGTTACTACCAAAAATCTTAAATTGCTAATAACCTTCCAAAGAGTATGATGTATTTTTTGAATGAAATAGAATCCCTATCAAAATATTATGTTATTCATATATGGAATTTGTTATTCAGAATGCGTGGGACTAAAGGTTTCCACATTAGGGGGCTGATTCAGAGTTTCTGCGCAGATCTGATGCTGAAAATTCATGTGACCTATCCAGAGTTTGACAGTAGCAACTCCGGATAGGTCATTCTGAAAAAGTGCACTCATCTGAAACATGCCAACAGATATGTATAGGCAAATAAGATAAGGTGTAATGAAGCAGTGTATACAAGAGTGCTTGTTCAAAGTATGTTTTAATACAATTAATTTAATGTGCTGTTGTTTCTGGAAGTGAACACAGGTGGATAAGCCTATTTCTTTGTACTTGCTCCCATTCTACATGCTGGACTTACATCTAAACAAAAATAGGTGTAAACCAAGCTCTGCAACAGCTCCAAGGAAGATTATCTATAGTTGGAACAAGAGCAAAAAAATCTGTACCTCTGTAATGCCATTCTGAACTTCTTATTGGTGGAGGCAAGTTTTAGAAGTACAAATAACTGAATTAAAGTTGGTATGTGACTTTCCTATGTTAACTGTACAATAAAGTTTAAAATGAAAGTTGTTCAGTTTTTGTATAAGCTAAGCTGTTCCCTATATAGGGGTATATAAAGACAATACAGCACATTCTAACCTGGTGCAGGTGTAGGATCGTTTATTCTATTGGGCCTAACTGTAGATCTGACCCAAGATGTCCTACTGCATATTTGACATTGCATTACTAAAATGCAAATATTTCTAAGATTTCCCAATAACACTCTTTTTCTTACATTTTTCAGTGAATCCCCTCGTGCTATTTACAGCAAGAAGCATGGATCATTCGTGTGTGTGTGTGTGTGTGTGTGTGTGTATGACTAAATGCTGGTATAAGTTTTAAGCAGATTTTGTACCAAGAAGTATGAATGAACTTAATCCTATATCCTTTACATTAACCTGGCACAAAACAGCAGAACACAAATTACATGATTAATGTTTCACCAGAAATGATTAGCCAAATATGTTTAAAAGGGAAAATGAAAACCAGATGGAGCATATAATATCTTGTAACATGTAAAGTTATTCTTTCTCAATATGATATGAGTGAAGGGGGAATTTTCGCAGTGTTTTTCCTTAAATATTATATGCAGCATTAGGCAGGCACAATATATTTGTTTTATCTCCTTTAGCCATATATACATAATTACTTACCTTTAGAACCCCAGCATAATGGATAACTATAAACAATACATGTAATATATTTATAATACATGTGTTCTATTAAAAAGCATTACACCTAAAATGTCAATAATATGTAAAGGATATAAATAACTAGAAGTTCGGATGAACCATTATGTCTTCTATATCATGTTTTGTTCAGAAGTTACTGCCTAGTGCTGCCATAAAAACATAATAGATTCCAAGTGATTGTTTGACCACATTGTGGCACTGTTCCACTGAAGCCTACATATGACATATCATCATACCTAGTAATCAATCACTTTGGCAGAATTCACATACATCTTAATGGCAGATATGCAGAGAAATATGTTACTCTATACTGAGCAACTTTTGGCAATGTTTTATTAACTACTTAATGAAATTTTAAGAAAAAAGAAACATCTTAATAGATAGCTGTATGCTACCATATCAGATTCTAGCTGACATTTTCTGGTATGTCATAGGAAGGTGAGAGCTAGAATCTGATTGGTTTCTATGGGCAACATCTCCACTTTTCCTTTGAGAAGTTTAGTAAATCTAGCCCTTAGGGCGTGCCAAAATGTTTAAACATTTTTTATAATGGGCCATATAAAAGAGACTGGATTAGCGAAATATATCAGACAAATAATTCAGAGTGATCTCACAAGAAAAAAAACTATACATACATGACACCCAAATACTAGACACCCTATTAATTTTATTTATCTATTTATTATGCCCCCCTGATACAACTGTATACCCAATAGTATGCATGTGTCTCTTAACCATTGTTTCGGCTAGATGCCTATCAAATATCACCTCTGAACACTGTTCCTTGTTGATACAATTTATTGAGATCTATTGTTACATTTGTACAGCTACTGTATATAGTGTGGAACCAAGTGGAATATTTACCATTTAATAACTTTGCAGGACTTCATTTATAACGCATTACTATTGTTCTACCATCTATTCAGTTGCCTAGTTATTATTATGTGTCGTCTATTACGATTTGCTTCTATCCACAATATTTTAAAATTCTTAAGACATCCTTAAGAACAATTGATTGTTTTTATACCATTGTGTGTACTATAAGTTATAATTAAAATTGTTCACCTATATTTTAGCGGAAGATTCATTATTATTACTTTTATTCATTTGAGGCACTCATTTATTTTCTTTTTTATGTGTCTCTTAATGCAGCTGCATATATTCATATTGGAACATTGCTTTCTATATACCATTGTAAGTTCCAATGTACAATATAGAACTTTGTTACCAATATTTTTCAGTTTTTCTATCAAGTTATTGTATTAATTAAAAATCATTGTAATTAAGACCCCCACATACTATTCTTCTATTTCTGGAATTTTCTATAAAGGCTTTGCATAAAACCATTTTACAATTGACTAAAATGCGGTGTTAATCTGTGCAGATGTGGTGTGCACCTAGTATCCTTGCAGCTGTGTTTTGTAGATGCCCAATTGTCAATTTGGAGCTCGAGACAAGACAAAATCAATTAAGGCATGATGGCTGAAAGAATGAAAATAAGCATCACTTTACAGTATAAGACTGTGTGTGGAATCTGCAGTGCCTACTGCTATTATTCCCATATCATGCTAATCTACAAGTTTGTCCCATAATCCTTAGCATGTAACACAATAAACCTTAACCATAGAACCCAGTTAATGCAAATGCTAAAATATTCTTTAAATATTTACTGCAGGTATACATGTACTAAAGAACAATCCTTTTAATATGGATGAAGCTAGGCAGCAACAACACGGTTTATACAGTTTGTTAGAAAAATTACATCTTGTGACATCTGGTCAGAGCTATCTTAGTGGAAACACTGTGTATTACTGAGCTCATTCAAATGCTGCATAGTTATAACTTTAACACTTTTTATGCTGGTACGTTTTGAAGCATTTTATGAGTGCTAATTAACTTAACCACAAACAAAAAATTTGATCTGGCAAACTAATGGATGCCATTCAGAGCTGTGTGTAGCTTTGTGTTTGCATAAAGACAGCAGAAGTATGAGTGTCTGAGTGCCTGCACTGATTTCATTACAATCACAACTAATGATTAGTTATTGAATATTTAACTGCAATTGATATCCCACTTGCTAACAAATCCAATAGAACACGCAGCTTGGGTAATGTGAGTAACATAATCCTTCCTCATGTAAATGCTAAACTGAAGCTGAAGGAAACTAATTGACTTGTATACATTGTGAAAAGATTGCCTATTGACTAATTCAACACATATTTTAACATGATTTACCGCCTGTTGTCATGTTAGACATCTAAGCATTTATCTATAGACAGAAGACTAAGGAAAAGCTTGATATGCAATCAGAGTTTTACACCCATTCCCTTCACATATATAATAATCGCATTACAATTAGTAATATTTTAGATGTTTTTAATAAACTAAGAATGAGTACATATTCTTCCATAGTACATCCTTCCATTGCTTCCTTGATGCTCTATGAACTACAAAAAATATGCACAATAAAAATGACAATAATAATGTTAACAATTCTTTATTTTAATTATTTTATTACTCTGTTTTTAAAATACTGTTATCATTTGTGTTATTTCAACTACTCAGAGCAGGATACAAGTCTAGTAGCTATGCCATGTTTGTACATAAGAGGTCCAGTGGACACCTATTTTGGAACCCTGGTGGAGCAGAGTGGTCTATTATGCACATCCAAACTACCCGATAAGTGGGTCAAGGAAGAGTGGGATATTAAACACCTCCTCTCTAGAGCTCTGCTTCTGGATCACCTATTTAAGTAATGCACAGTTGTTAAGTATGGGTTTGGAGGATATAACTACATCTACTACATGGAATGACACATGATGCAAAGTTATATCCAGACCCCCCTTATCTTTCAGCTCAGGTCATCCCAAACAACTGAATGAAGTCTTAAGAAAATAGGCTGAAGGTTTCTGCTAATAATTAGAAATTAATTAAAAAAATGCATGACATAAAAATATTATTTAAAAAAGTAACTGAACCAATTGGAAAGGATTATACTTTTATTTCTGTTTTTCTTTTTAACATTATAAGAGTGTATTATCCGAATAAGTTTGTTTTCTATTATTCTAAGACAAAATTCTCTATAGATATGAGGATTTAGAAAATATACACTGCATATGACATGCTCCTCTTACTGTCTGTAGGAAAAGTTACTACCTTGCTACTTTTATCCTTCTTAGCTCACAGAATAACCAAAATAAAAAATATTTTTCTTTATACTGTATAATCCGTATGGCACTGCAGACCCTTTGTGGCGCCCTATAAATTAACATTATTATTATTATTATTAATAATAATAATAAAAATTGTGTCTTACATCTTTTTATTAATAATAATAATAAAAATTGTGTCTTACATCTTTTCATATGCATAAGCGAAGCAATTTTGCACACTGCAAATGTGCAGTATGAGTGAGTTTAAAAAAATCTAAGTGTATGATCTACATCCGTGTGCCCAGCACTAGTGCAAATGGGTGTTCCACTATATTTGAATGTACATTTCGGTGCAGCTCCATGTGGGCCAGCAGCCAGGTTTTTGTATGCTTCCTCTAGAAATCTTGCACTAGGTCAGGGCTGCTGTGACTGCCTGATGGAGAAGATTTGTCCGCAATAAAATCCACAGTTAAAACACAGCCCTACAGACCTGTCATACAGCAAACAGGGATTCTTTAGACTTATTAAAGCATAAAACAAGTTTCAAACCTCTCTTAATTATACTATCCTAACTAACATTTATAACTTGTAACTATCTTTTAATAATTTTGGTACCATAGTATTGCACAAGAAAGCATTTGCCAACATATTTTTAGGGATTTTGTTTGCTTTAAAAATTATAGAATTAAATTATATTTAAAACATATTTTAAACAAACAAATGAAAATGACTTGGGATGCTTTAAAACATGTAACTTGTATAGGCTGTGCATGAAACCTCTCAGCCTATTTGCCTATACACATCTGTTTGCATGTTGCTACCTGTACTACCTATCAAGAATTCCGACACATAATTCTATATAAGGGGGCATACATTTACCCTGCATTGCGTGCACACCTACACAAAACCCTCGATCAGGTCCATAATGATTAATCTGACAAATGGAAGAGTTTGTTAGATATTGGGGTGATGATTCTATGGTGAGTTTAAGGGTTATTTTTACTGTTCGGGCACTGACTGTTTTTCCTGCAGTTTCAAGATCTGCACAGTGGGTGTTCCCATTGACATCAGGCATAAATGTGAAAAAAAAACTCCAAAGCCACCTTTTTGCTGTTCATGCATTACCTTTTTGGTGAATTAATGCAGTTTGTAAGTTGCAAGTATTGAAGTATAGCACAAGTAGATATATACCTGTTTGTTATCTACCTAGGTGTTGCTAAGCTATAGTTTATATTATACCTGAAATCTGTTTTTTACAATAACTATCCTCATTATGTTTTGTGTAACAGTAAAGTTAGATACTGTACAGTAAATTTTAAATACAAAACAGCAATTTAAGCACAATCTCTATTATGTAAGCATACAGATATTTTTTATAATAAACTTAATCCTTTTGTTTTTTGATGCCATGTTAATTATTTTAATAAACTTTCTATTTTGTTTTTGTGTAATCTGAATTTACAAATAACAATAACAATCACTTGTATAATAAATAATGTTGTTTAGTGTGTTTTGCTTTGACCCGACTCAAGTAAAAAAAACAATATACAAGACAATATACTGGTCTAGTAAGGTCAGTAAAAAAAGACGTAATAATTTCATATGTACGTAGAAAACGAAAAGTTATTTCCATTATGAACATGAACTGCTTGTTAGGTTTAACATCAGCCACTATGTGCCTGAATTACTGTTTATATAATGTTCTTAAGCAGCTGAATAATATTTTTAGTACCCAAAAGACAGCTATGCATTAAGTTACATTAGCATCTGGTGAAAATTCATAATAACTCTCTTATTTGTCATTAGAAGACCAAAATTGAGTTGTTTTCCTTTTATGGTTGGCAAGGTTGACTACAGCTGAGGGTGGCGTTATCTTCTTTCACCCTATGTGCCTACTTTACTGGAAACTTGAACAAGAAGCCTGTCTTGAAACTGACATGTATTTTGTTTATTCAGAAGAGGGCAAATTGTATGAATATCATTCTCATCATTTTTTATGGTTATTTGTATTGACATTTTTTCTTTTCTTTTCACCACATTCTATCAGTGTTTCAAGTTGGCATGTCAGAGACTGTGCTTGCAGAAATGAAACTCTCCTCATTATGCAAATGCGGGTTCTACTGATAGGCATGCTCTGTTTTATAAATTACATCCCCTTGTCAGAAGTCAAATTGTATTTGAATAACTTCACGGAAATTGTCACCAAGATTTGAAATTGTGTGCCTCGGATGCCATTGTTGATCTAGTCAGTGAATAAAAAATGGACATGTTCATTTTTAAGTGTGTCCATGATTGTTTTGTCAGAAATGTTATTTAAATGAAGCCTAGATCCATAAATAATAGTTCATGTATATTTTTGTAAAATTTTGCATCACATAAATATATTAACGTGTGTTTTATTTCATAAAATATGCTAACAAGTACTCGTTGTTGTATATTTTACTACAAATAAGTATATTTCTTTTTTAAAAACTACTTACTACATTCCTGTAGGGTGAAATACATATACATGCACTGATACAATTATTAAAATGTTAAGAATTTACATGTAACCTAAAATCAGAATTATGAAAAGTACTTCAGTAAAAAGGCAACAATTAACATTTACATAGAATATTTTCATAAATTTGCAAACCTTGAAGAAAAATAAATACCAACAAAAAAAAGTTAGTTTTTTATTTTTTTACAATGACACTTTTTCATTAACTAAGTTTTATATATGTCATGCAGTTATTCTCTCTGCTGTATGTGTCAACTAGGTAGAAAAAACTTTATTGTTCTTTTGTATTTTCTTCTTTACAGTCATGTGATGCTTGCTTTTAGAAACACTCTTTTGTACTCTTTAGACTTTCAGTATAATAACTATAGATAAGGGGAATTTTGCTGCATGCTAATATTATGTCTGTTTTTATTTGATATAAATATACACATGTGACATGCTCATAGTATAACATTCCTTAGAAAACTACAGGGAGACCCAAACATGACACTTTGTTTGCTTTGTTTTTAAGAGAAATTACAAAGTAAATTTATGGAACAGCTTTCTCAACAATTTAACTGAGTTTTAAACCCTTGACAGTAACAGATACAAATTACACCAGGCCAAAAATTGTTGGGGCTAATTTTAATATTAATGAATTCCTTGCAACCTCAGTTCAGCAGTTTCGATTAAGCTTTAATTAGTAGCCAGAGGGAAATCCAAAACAAAAATAAGGAGTTGAATTGCTAATTAAGCTGGTTTGATGAGGTAGAGTTTTAGTGAAGGACTGGTAGTTACATGCTCTATTATTTCTGACACAATAAAAAACTAAAGATTTTACTATAATAACTAATATTCAGCCTTTACATGGTTTGAGAGGAAATGGAAAAAATATATATATTTTTACATAGCATAATATTGTCACTTTGAGAGGAAAAATCATATAAAAGAAAATAATGTGCCAAGCAAACATGACATTAGGGATATTATCAAATCTGATGTCATTCCTTGACTCTGGTCTATACATTTATGCAATACTCCTTATTAAATTAAGTACAGAACATCTACTTTGTCCTATCTTTGAAAATGTTTTTATTTGCACTTGTCTAATTGTTTTGGTTTTTTTTTACTTACCATTATTTGACAATCTTTTAAGTGACATATCTGGTGCTTTTACTATAGTTTTTTTGTTTTTATTGTTATATTTTATCATTCCAAAGTTTAGTTATGCTTCCATTTCAGATCTGGAATGTAATTTTTTTTATATTATTGTTATCAGCAATGAATGGCTGAATTCTGTTCTATAGACTATACAGACATATGATTTTGTGTGTGTTATGTGTTGTGTGTGGTATATATAATATATGT
>WWET01001216.1:30073-42287 GCA_011038615.1 Limnodynastes dumerilii
GCCGTACTAGCGACGGCGGCCGTAGCTCTGGATCAGGCCCATATAGACACACACATTAGGGTTCATTTATTAGCAGCCAGGTAACCTGCCAGCATGTTTTTGGAGTGTGGGAGGAAACTCACGCAGACACGGAGAGAACATACAAACTCCACACAGATAAGGCCTAGTCTACGAATCATGACCTCAGAGAACTGTGAGACACAATTGTTACTCACCGAGCCACTGGTCACCCAAGGATCCGTGCCAAGGACCCTACCTCCCGTGCAGAATACTGCACTGTATGTAAGAGCGTAGTCAGGTCCTTACTGTACAATTTAAATGCCAATATCTACTCGCCAAACGTATCTCGTACGCATGGTAAGTGGACCCGCCTTCCATGCGGAGAATAAAATGTGTATGGAACGCAGCATCGGGCAGTTGTGTCCTGTGCATAGTTTCTATGTACTATGCATGCGTGGTACTTAATTTCAGGCTATTTCCACATGTGATATATAGCCTGACTTTATCAAGTCTTGATCTGGCCCAAAATTATTAACCACTGCTTAAACTCAACTTTATTACACCAGTGCTATTACAGCCTATACTGGCACCTACCCAATATACTGTCAGTGCTGTTTCTAGACCTAGCAAAGTATGCATCCAGCCTTTTACTTCTATCCCCTTGTATGTGCCCAGTCAACCACTGCTGCCATTTGTTGTGTGCATAGAAAGACAGAAAAAGAAACCGCTAGCAAGGTTTCAAGAATAGCTACCATAGGACTCACACTGTAAAAAGTAGGCCCCAAAAAGGCCTAATTTGCAGTAAAAAATATATACATTTTATTCAGAGACCATTAAAATCTACTATGTAGAAAGAGACAATATATTCATAAATGGCACGTCAGTAATAATATAGTGTCAATCACATAGAGGTATCAGGCAAGGTACAGGCAGAAGAAGCAAGTACATAGAGAGACAACACAGGGATTGTATTACAAGCAGGGGTGAGGACTCCTAGTCTGAGCAAGGGAGAAAGCCCTAAACCAGCCCACTAGAAATCTCGCGATTTCACTTCTCCCGTTCCCGGTAATTCACCCTATACTGCTCTAGGCCCACGAGTCTCACCCGACACCACACACTGACGTGAGGCGGCTTGTCCGGTGCATCAGAACAGCCGCAGTACCAGTCCCGATGCACGTTTCATTCAGCAACTTCTTCCGGGGGAGTATGTGTTGGAGTGAAGATCAGGGTAAGTATTTAAATGTTGATCATCCAATCGGAATTGACCCATGTTCAAATCCAACACCTGAGAGGTAATTAAAAACACAGGTCACGGCGCAATACTGCCATAAATGGAGGATTTTGATTAAACTGATTCATATTATGAACAAGGAAAATATATAACAAATACAAGAAAGACAGAATACCTATAAAAAAAAAGGAAATGAATAAAAATCATGTTCCCAATTTTTATTTATATATTTTGACAATCCTTATGACAACATCAGTTAAACTTGGAGAAATTATATTTATATATCAGCTATCAAAAAAATGAGATGCAAGCAATACAGAAATAAAATTACACCGTGGAAGTACAATTTAAACATACTAGCTACATGGGGGAAATTTAAACCCTAATGACAGAGTCACATCATTAACCCAAAAAAGGGGTATATGATGAGCTCTCATTCATGCCCTTAGGGGATACTGTGTCAAGTAGGAACATCCACTGTAGTTCCCTCTGTAGTAAAACTTTGTTAATGTCACCTCCACAGAGGTTAGTAGGAACTCTTTCCAGAATAAAGTCCTTCAAATCAGATGACTTAGATTGATGGCAACATAAAAAATGACGTGCAACTGGATTAAGATTTTTCATTTTTTGAGAATCCGTGATACGGTTACGTATAGAACCAACATGTTCTAACAGGCGAATTCTAAATTTCCTAGTTGGTTTTCCAATATATCTCAGATTGCATGTACAAGAGAGGCAATATATTACGTTATCTGAGTTACAATTGACAAATGATTTTACTCTTGTGCCTTACAAGTTCCACAGGCATGTGATCCAGTAGTGGAAAGTTTAGTCTGAGAGGTTGATTGTAAGTGACTATGCACAAGTTTATCTCTCAGATTACTAGATATCCTCCAGTTCATACTGATCCTTGGTCCCAGTATGCTTGAGAGATCATCATCTGCTTTTAATATATGTGTGTGCTTATTTAGAATGTCAGCTATCAATGGGGCTTCACGACAGTAGTCCCCCACAAATCTTATGGTAGTGTGTTTACCACTGGAGCGCTTTTTAGGATAAATAAGATGTTCACGGTCAGCTTGATTAGCCAATTGATAAGACCTAGACAACAGTTTTTTATTGTACCCACGGTTTTGTAGTCTAGCAGATAATTCATCTGCACGTGACTTGAAGGCCTCTCTAGAAGAACAATTCCGTCTGACTCTCCAGAATTCACCCCTAGGGATAGCTCGTATGGTAGAAGGGGGGTGAGCACTGGCATGGTGTAAGATGCTATTCGTGGCGGTTTCCTTCCTGTAAAGCAGTGCTCCTCAACCAGTGTGCCATGGAATATTGCCAAATGTGCCGCGGTGCAATGCCTTCAACAGGAGAAAAAGCACTAGAAGACCTTGCCTTAAGGAAATAAGGGGATATTGGGGAGGCTGCAGATACATGAATGGGAACTACTAGGGAGGCTGGAGGCACATGAATGGGGACGAAAAAAAGTTATTAGCTGCGATTTTAAATTTTATCAAATAAAAAATAACAATTAAATGTAACATCTGTGTATGCACTTTGTAATTCCTGCTTTTTTTTGTATATTTTGCTTTTGGTGTGCCGCGGAATTCTGGGAAGGGCTTAGGTGTGCCGAGGGTGGGAAAAGGTTGAGGAGCACTGCTGTAAACGTAAGTAGATATTAAGCCACAATGATCAATCTTTACAGTCACATCTAGAAAATCAATTTGCTTATGATCCGAGTTAGTATTGAGAACCTCAAAAAATAAAATAAGCAAATTTGTTGTGTGCCCAGCCTCCATTTGTGCCCCTTATATGTGTTCAGTCTCCTTTTGTGCCCCTTAAATATGTTTAGCCTCCTTTTGTGCCCCTAACATGTGTCCAGTCTCCTTCTGTGCCCCTTATATGTGTCAACTTCCTTTTGTGCCCCTAACATGTGTCCAGTCTCCTTTTGTGCCCCTTATATGTGTCAGCCTCTTTTTGTGCCC
Organism: Limnodynastes dumerilii; assembly: GCA_011038615.1. NCBI lineage: Eukaryota > Metazoa > Chordata > Amphibia > Anura > Limnodynastidae > Limnodynastes > Limnodynastes dumerilii. Next base: position 33,287 of record WWET01001216.1, read on the forward strand.
CTTATATGTGTCAGCCTCCTTTTGTGACCCCTTATATTATATACTAATAACTTTTTTTTATTAAAAACTTGAAGTCACTTACCTTTCTTTACCTTCTCCCTCTTGCTCTTTCTTCTGTGGCGCAGATGAACAGTACTGGAGACGCAGGGCTCCTATGGGAGCCCTGTAGGACCAAATCTATTTCCTTGAATAACACTGTCTCATAGCATTATTCAGTGGAAATGATTTGGTACTACAGGTTTCCTGTACGAGCCCTGTATACCTACTACCGTTCATCTGAATGATGCCGGCTGCAACTGTTAACGTTGGGCTGCATGACCTAAAGGGGGCCCCCTTTAAGGTCATCTAGGGGCATGTCCCAATAGCACGGGTCACCATCCCCTAGAAACGGCTCTGTATATTGTATATCAAATGCAAAACTTATTTAAGATACATACCTTTACTGAAGGTAATGCAATATTTAAAGGACTACAACTGGAAACATACTACGTATACTTTTTAAATAATAATAAACACTTGAAATATATGTAGCTATTACATATACTTTAAAATAAAATTTTTACTTACTTGTATGCACTCACACAGACAGACAGACAGACAAAAAGCCAAAATGATCCACATTTCTTACAAAAGTCATTTTATTTCATAGAAGAGCATAATAACTGTAATGTTTAAGCACCATTTTATTAAATATTACAAATATGTTATGTAAGAAATACAAGTAAAATATTATTTTTAGCATCTCCCATTGGAAGAATATCCAGTGACATGATAACATAAAAAAAATAATATCATACAATTCATTGCTAGTGGTTCTCTCTATGGTATTATCATTGGATATTAAAGAAGGGAATTACTTCCACGAAGGCACCATAATTATGTACAAATGTGGAAGAACATAAAATTATTACAAACAAACAGAATATATATGGCACAGAAATTAAAAGCAAAAATTTGCAGTCCACATCCTTGCAATGGTCAAGCTTCAAACAGGAAGTATGTCATTCCTTGTAGGCGGCCATCACTGCAGCTGTTTACACATTCATTTTCCTGAGCTATGACAGATGGAGCCTTAAGGTCTACATTTGGAAAAACTGGATATTTCCACCGCATATAGTAAAGGTTTATTTCTGCCATAGTAGCCACCAATAGGTGATATTTTAATTTTTTTTTTTTATTATTCTAATTCATAAAGGGAGAATTACAATGCCCCAATCATCCAAAATGATTACTTAATGGTATACACATCACCAGGCATAGACAGTGCACACTCAGCGGGGTTACTGACTTTCTGCAGATTATTTTTTTTGTCACATGGAAGGGACAAAGGTGTACATATGTCCACACTGGAGAATCTCTATGTGCCACCGTTTTGTGGGTACACAATAAGGCACGGAGTGGTTCTGCTTTAACTCTCCTAGGGCCAGATTTACTAAGCTGTTTGGAAAAGTGGAGATGTTGCCTATAGAAACCAATCAGATTTTAGATTTCAATTTCTTTTTACATAATAGAGAATATGAGCTCAAATCTGATTGGTTGCTATGGGTAACATAAGGTTTCCTGTAAACTTGGATTTGCTTATGTTGGTCAATTAAAAGGAATTTTTGCTACAATAATTCCTCCCTAAAAAGTCACAACCAACATAATATGCACAAGAGACTAACATACAATAGACCTGATCCAGACTTCCGAAAAGGACAAACGCTCAGAGAACAGCGCCATCTGTAGTCTGGATCCGGTATAATGTCAATACATTCAGACAATTGTAAGTGTATAAGTATTTTAATACATATTAAATGTGACATTATTAATGGGTACATATATTACACAAAACATAAACCACATACAGTATACAGTTACTTGGTCATGTTTAAGTAGTTCAATACTCAGAAGAATAGTTCCAATGGACTTTCACATTATGGCATGTCTTTCCTAATCATCTTCAGTATGCAATACTATTGCACATTATGGTCATAACAGGTTATGGATTATAGTGATTACATTTTCATTTGTGGATATTGTGCATGTGTTTTGTGAATTCTTTATTTTGGCTGGTTACAGAAAAATCTATCTTTGGGGAAAAACACTAAACCGGAAAACACATCAGGTTCATAGTAGCAAAGCAAATGTCATTAAACCATAGCTACAGGAAATAATATTTATAGATCAAGTCACTGTATGAAACAAGAAAAATTCCATGGCCTTAAAGAATGTTGCAACATCCTATCATCATGCAAACATGATACAGTAAAAACAAATGTTGGAAACAAGCCTACTCTGTCTTATGTCACCAAAGTCCTTGTGATTTATTATTAACATGATTTGCTGGTTAATTGGAAGTGATCAGCTAAGCAAACACCAAACTTGCAAAGAATATGTTTAAAAAAAATTATATAAATAATAGACAGAAAACCATTCAAATCCAATGCCATATTTGTCATCTGTTTAAAAAAATCTAATTCCTAAGGCAACTTATTCTCCATTATACAGACTGCCCCAATGTTCCTGAGTGGACACTGTCATTTCAATAGGAACTAGTGACCTTACTGAAAAAAAAGGCACTTTGTTTATTGAAGGTGTGCCTTTTACCATGTAGCCATATTAAAAGTCCAACAACAACCTTAATATAATATCTAAAAATTACAGTTGAGAAAGCGTTACAGGACACTGAAGAAATAATATAAGTGGTAAGTACTGTTAAATGAATAATAATATCATAGCAGAATTAAATGGTCATTTAGTAAATTACAGAAATAATGTTACACTCCTAGAACATAGCCAGTAACACACAGAACCTTGTCTAACAAATAAGGCACACCAATGAAACCAGTTGCCTGTTTTGGGTTATAGGTGTGCCCATAACATGAAATTACACACTTTTTTTTACTTAAGTTAAAGCAATACATATGTTCCAGAGGCAATGAGGAAGTTCCATACATTCTGTAAACTTGCTGTACATGACCGTGACCAGGTCAGAGCATTTTAAAAACAGGGTAACCAGGGTACCCAAAGCATTCTACATAGCATTTTCTTTCCCTTTAATATAACTGTAATTAAACAAATACAACCACAAATCACATTAATGACTGTTTAAAATATGGAGAAAAAAAACCTTAAAATATTGAGGTATCATTAAGATTAAATTAGTTATAGGTGCATTTTAACCTATTTAAATACTTTGATTCCTTTATTAGTGTATTAAATATGTTAGAATGTGAGTCATGCAAATGCTACTTAGACAATGATTAAACCAACGACGACAAACAGCAGTTACCCCACCACCACCACTAGGGGTGCTGTATGCTGTTTGTTTCTAGAAAGTCTCTATAGCACAGGCTGCTATTATCACAAAGGTCTGCATGTATCTCTATATCAATATGAGTCTAGTTACCATTAGAATGAAACAGAACAATTCCCTATACTATATAGTATTACCTTTTAAGAAAAATAATAATAAAAAAAAGAAATAAAAAAATAAAAAAAAACATCTTGCAGAACAGTATCAGTAACAGTTTAATTGAACAAATTGAGGCAATTGTGTAACAAATGAAGACATAAAATAAAAAGGACACTCCAAAGCCTGTACCACACCTAAGCTAAAATACAAGACTCGTAATGCTGGGACAGAAGTGATCTAGAAATCAGGTAGCACTAATTAAAGTTATGTCATGAATTATATCACATACATCACTATAAATGAAAGCAAGCATCCCTGTGGCCTAGGAAGATAATAATACAAAACTTAATATATATTGCAAGCATTTTTAGCAGAAAAATCTGCCAGTGAAGTTCCATGATTGTGCTGTGAAAGAATCTGGTGATACATATATTGGCCCTGTTAGCCTTGCAGGATAAGAGCATTGGGAACCCTGTTAACACTAGAGGGTGTTCACTCCTACATTAATAGCCAGACAAGGAGAAAATGTAGTAATACTATTGGACCAGATCCTCAAGCTGATTTTTCTCTGTATTTCTGTTCATTAGGATAGTGTTTCGTTAACTTCTGCATTCTTTGCATGCAACAAATTAATGATACTAACGCATTTCACCCTATCCAGATTAAAGTAAAATGACATTTAAGTACTTGTTCATCTTTGCGGGGCCCCCTGCTGGACGACGCAGAACACATTAATCAGTGCTGATGCGGCAGCGGCGTATCAGGTATACGTAACTTACGTAGCTGCCCCCCCCCCCCCCCACAAGGAAGAAGAAGGCGCGAATGAGGAAGTACCGACATTTGTAGCAGAGTTTTTTTTCTGTTTTTGCTCATAAGGGGGCATGACTTGGTGCTACAATGTAAAGTATAGCTGTGCCAATACTCTGAACCAAACCAGACTTCCAAACTACCACCAGTTTACATTTGCTAGAGTTTAAAACCTAGGATAGAGTATGGCTGTCGGAAGTCTGCTAGAGGTAAGGGAGAGGTTTAGGAAGCAATTGAACTGATGAATTTTGTAGCTCTGCAACTCCGGACCCTATGCATCCATTAATAACATGCTAGGTATTGAAGCTTACAGTCAACAGTTCCTTCACTGTTGGTACTAAGCTTACTATTATTCCTTAAAAGAAATGGGCTTTTCCATAGTCTTGGAAAAATGTATAGCACATTGCATATGGACAGCTGATCATTTCTTTTGACTCAGTTTGTTCAGTTCACCCATTGGGCTGGATCCAGACTTAAGTAAGTGCTTGAAATTAGTTACTCCTGGGCTAAACCATGTTGATTGCAGGGGGGTCAAGTTAATTGTATTCTTTGCATGCAAGGATATATCTTTGAATTGCTTACTGCACACAGATACTGACCAGCTTTACTATCACACAGTTATTTAGACTTGGGATAGGAAACATCACCTCTCAACTCCAATACTGTTTGCAACAGATGAAATATGACTCCCCCTGCAATCAACATGGTTTAGCCCAGGAGTAACTCATTTCAAGCACTTACTTAAGTCTGGATCCAGCCCAATATGTTACCTAACTCAAGTCTTAACAACAGTTTCAAGTTAAGCCGATCAGTATCTGTGTGCCATAAGCAAATTATTCTCCCTGCATTCCAAAACAAAATTAATTGATTCCCCCAGAAATTCAAAATGCTAATTTCTACCCGTTTTCCTTTTAAAACTCTGGATCCAAATCTATACTATTAATGGACCTTAAAGTGTCAGGGGGGCCGTATGCAAAGAGTTTTCCGATATGAGCTACTGCGCATGCGTAGTAATTTTATGACATCTACGTTACTTGTTGCAACGTAGACTGCGTATACGCAGTCTTTAATACAGCATATACGCAATCTACGTTCCAACAAGTAACGTAGATGTCATAACGAAATTACTGCGCATGCGCAGCAGCACATATCAGAAAACTGCATTATGCGGCCGGAGCTCTACATATGGCCCAGGATGTCACACTGCCAGTCAAGGTGGTCAATATTCCTCCACACACAGTCGCTGTAATCAGCAGTAACTAATCACTAGACTATCTTCACTGGTCCATAGCCATAAAGGGTGGAGTGTACAATACACAGCAGTATAAGCATCATAATTAAACAGGTTTTGTGTTGGTCACTTCTAGACATTATAAACATGTGTTACTATTGGTAACATGTTACTTATTTTCCTTTTTATAGCTTTGCCTAGTGTGGCCTATTGATTTTAAATAAAGCCTTATTGATGTTCATAGATAAACTACCATTTTTACAGAAGAAATCATGTTATGTGATTATTTTCCAGTCAGTGACTGATACTGTTTATGTATATATGTATACTGTATATGAAATAATCAGTCTGTGAATCTCTGTAGCAGATCCTCTCTATGTATATTCCCCACCTCTCTGAAGCGGTCACAGCCTGGAAACTCAATAAGGTCTGCTTCTCCTAGAGCACACATAGCGGCACGGGGCCGATGTGACTGGAAACCTGAGAAATCAGTGGAGACTCCAGTACCTACAGACCTATGGGGATGGCGTGTAGAGTACATTTGCCGCACGTGGACTGGAGTTCTCCTCCGCCACCATTTCTTGCGTGCCATTTTTAAACCCCAAGCCACTAACCCAATGAAAAGCAGCAGAGCATTAAGGGCAAGAAGTCCTAAGGCTAACATTTGGTAATTTAGCAAAGGATTTTCAGTGTCTGGAGGCATGGTCACAAGACCTACACAATGGTCCCTAGGTGCCACAGGACATGCTCGTCCGCCAATAATGCTCTCAACACATACTAAATATGGAGTATCTCCTGTGAGCTCCTGTAAGGTCAGGGACTCAGCATGGCCCCGTGGATAGACAAAACGCTGAAAACGTCCATCTTGCCCAAAGCGTTCATACAGAATTCGAAATAGGACCAGGCCATGGGTGTGATGGACCAGAGTCTGCCAACGTACCCGTGCTGTGGTACTTCCTACAGACTCCACAGAAAGATTTAGTAAATACAGCTTGTTAAATTCACAAGGGTCAGACAATGGTGAGGGAAAAGGAGCCACTTGATGGAAGGAATCAAATGATGGTTGCAGGGAGTCAGACTGACTCTGGGGCAGAGTCTTTGATGCTGAGCTGTCCTGGTGCAATGTTTTCAATTCTGGATGTAAATCACCAGTATGTAGCCTTTCAAGTGGTGACTGCAATGTACCTGTGACCTCTAAGATCTCAGATTTAGAGGCAGGCTTCATGGGGTCAAGCAAAGTTTCAAACACTGGCATAGTATGATGCAAATTGTTGGATGCTGGAAAAAGAGCCTCAGATTGCTTGAGATGCAGCTGTATTAATGGCTCTGTTTTTGGCTGGAGTGTGGATGTGAGTTGTTTTTCAGTCATTGGTTGCTGTTGGCTGGGACTAAGCTTAGTGTCTAATGGATTCCCAGTTCCACCAGAAGTCTTCATCTTCTTGCTTTTACCTGTGTGTAGCACCTTCTGGCGTCTATCAATGTTCTTTTTTGTGTCCAGTGGCCGTTTTGTAGAGGGAAATTGTTGCACTGATGTCAGTGTTTGAAGCAAAGGGGGGACTTTTGATGGAAGTGTTGGCACAGGCCGTGACAAATGTGCCTTTGAATCTTTTAATGTCTGTTCTACAGGTTTAACGCTTGGCTTACCCTGATCCTGACGTAGTATAGTGCTAGCCAGTCCTGCTGGTGTGGTTCTAAGAATGCAGCCTCCTATTCCCTGTAAAAATGTATCTTCCAAGTAATCCAAATACTTTCCTGCAACTTCCTGAGGCTCCCTGCACTGCACAAAAACAGTCAGCATCCGACTACGTGTGTGCAATGTTCCTAGAATCCAGTGCTTAAGCCCTAACAGGTGACAGTCACAGTGCCACTGATTTCCATCCAGCTGCAGCCGGTAAAGGGAGGGGTTTCCAGACAATATTTCACCAGGAAGGAAGCGCAACATGTTCTGCTGTAAATCCAGGACCCTTAATCGATTTAATCCATTGAATGTTCCAGGGTGCAACTCAGACAAGGCATTGTGACTTAGGTTCAACACCTCTAAGCTATGAAGCGATGCCAGAAGGTCTTCAGGGAGTGTTACTAAGGAGTTCCCATCCAAATGCACCTCTTGCAGCATCCCCAGACCCTGAAAAGTCTTGCTATGTAGCAGAGAAATATTGTTTGAACTTAGAATGAGCTTGGAAAGTCGCTGTAATCCATGGAAAACACCTGGTCCCAGTTGTTGTAGATGATTCCCAGCCATGGTTAATGTACTAAGAGAGCGTAAAGGCAAAAATGTAGAATGTCGTAATGAGTTCAAGGGGTTCCCTGACAGGCTCAGTAAACGCAATTTTACAAGGCCTGCAAAGGCATTTTTACTAATATTACTAATTTTATTGTTTTCCAGGTGCAAGTATAGTAGGTTAGAGAGACCTGAAAAAGGAGAACCTTGCAGAGTCTGAATACTGTTACTGTCCAGTCTCAATTTAATCAGTGACATCAAGTTTGAGAAGCTGGCACGGCTGACATTCTGAATCCGGTTACTATTCACATTCAACACCTTAAGCTTTTTCAAAGGGTACAAAACACCAGAAGCAAGTGCAGGAAGCAAATTGTTGCCGAGGTACAACTCTTCCAAGTGAATGAGCTTCTCAAATGCTTTGGGATGAATAGAATGTATTTGATTGTACTGAAGATCCAGCCTCTGCAAATTATAATAATTTGTAAAGTCCAAAACAGTTATATTAGAAATAAAATTGCCTCCCAAACTATAGGTTTTGATTCCAGAGAGGCTCAGGATGTGGCTGGATTTGGGAACAGAAAACAGCCCTCTGTTGGAGCACAGAATATGTTGGGGATGTTGACAGTCACATGGTGGTGGGCACTGCTCCTCCACACTCCAGCAGCGATTACAAAGCACCAACATCAGCAGCAGTTCTAGAAGAACAGTCTTCTCCATCTCACCTGGAGCAATGTACAGACTATCCCAACTCTGTGCATTCCCTCCCTGCATTCAAGCTGGTTTCCCAATGCCATGTAGCAGTGTCTATATGTAAACTGCGACTCCAACGTATTAGCATCTTATCAAGTCCTACATGATTCTCTTGCAATTGTAGGAAAAGAAATATAATCTTACTGATTTCAGGCGCACATCATCTGCATAGTCCTTTGCAGAGTTGCTGTGTCTGATGAGCTGGAGCGTCGGTCAGTGAGTGGCTGCTAGTGTCCCCTGTCCTGCAGCAGGAGTGACCAGATGTTGCTGTAGTCACTCATACGTCCCCGGCAATGTGACTTTTCACAGTTTGCCTAGAAGTCCTCCTTGTAAGTATAGCAGCTTCTCCTCATCCAGGTGGCCATGTGGATCCTCTTACACAGACGCCGAGGAAGACCAAGGTTATGCGCTCCCTGGAGACTGCAAGCTAGGAAAGAGGATCCAAGTGAGGAGGAGAAGGAGGAGGAGGAGGAAACGTGTGAGACAGAGAGAGAGAGAGCTCTAATAGGGAAACAACAGAACAAAGGGGGAGCCTGAGCCAAAGGCAAATGATCCCCTCAGAGCCCGAGCGATGCTCTCTCCCCAGCACTCCTTC
>WWET01001216.1:48117-61649 GCA_011038615.1 Limnodynastes dumerilii
CCCCCAAATACTAAAATACCCCGGATGAATGTGCGAGTATGCTGATCGGCACACCTACCCATTTATAAAAAAAACTAAAGAAATTCTAAAATGGCCCTCTACTTGAAATAGAGACAGCCGAAAAGTTACTTTTGGCTGTCTCTATTTCGCAAAGCAGGCCATCGGACCGGAGACTGCAACCGCCCCGTAAGACACCTTTTCAGCCGCCCAGCCAGTGATTACCAAGGGTAAGACCTCTTGTCCTGGCAACAGAAAGGGCCATAAAAAGCACTGAAGGCACTTACTGAGGGCATGTCTTTGGAATGTTTTTATTACAGTGGGGTAATTGAATCAATTTCTTACATTAGGTCCGCAGAAACACTAAGCTGAAAATAGAACACACTTTTTGGTAAGACAGTTCATGCTCTTACGATAATACAGACGTTTTACACAAAATGTAAATTGAGGATATGGGCAGTCATTTAAAAAAAAAAAAAAATTCATTAAATTGCTTTTTGTAACATATAGAATGACTGGCTACTTACAATGTCTAGCAACTCACGGCATAAACAGTTAAGTTTTATGTTTATGTGTCTATATTAGTGCAAAGAAATGCTATACTAGTCTTTACACTGTAAGTACAACGCATTTTTTTGTCTTCACAAGATTGACATGGAATAAGAAATCCATTACCCATAAAACACCACATTTGCCCTAAAATCCCCAGAGTAAATGAATATACTTCAGTTTTTACAAAAAACTTTATTAATAAGAACGCTTTAATCAATGCTTAGTGCCATTTGATTTTAAAGACCAGATTCCTATTGAATTAGAAAGCAGGGTCGCAGTTCAAGTGTTCACATTTACTTATAAACCTGCTAATCAAGTCAAATGATCGTTCAGGTTGATCATATGGAAGAATGTGTCCTCCTCCTCTGACTATTACCTAGACAAAACACAAAAAAACAAGAATAAATATACATGTAGCAGAGTATTTATGTTAGGCTAGTAAATAGGTTTTTTTTATTATTTCAAAATACATATAAAGCTAATTAAATTGTGTGCTAAATAGCTTATACTTAACATAGTCAGTGTGATTATATGAAGGGATATTGGTCACTTTGATATACTGTATATTGCTCCATACATGGATCCAAAATGACTACTCTTTCCAACTGGTTGTCTCCCAACACATCCAATAACATTTAATGCATTTCATATATGTACTCCATTGTCTAACCAGGATATCATATTCCAACACCTGAAGAGAGCTGATTGCGCAATGTCATAATTTTACTTTTCCCAAACAAGGTCTAATCGATAGTTTTTCAAAAGGGATACAGATTACAGGTATACTCTGACCAGAAGCATATACATACTGTATACACACACACACACACACACACACACACACACACCTTTTAAAACTGTGTTTTGCTAAAGTCAAATTGTAATAGGAGATCATAATAATAGTTTCAGACAAGGTTCCTCTTGTGGAATGGGAAGGAGAGACAAACAATAAATACTGACCACCACAAGCCCTCCTGCCATGATGATTAAATGATCAGATACTGATTCACTCCCTCAATGTACATAACCAGATAAGATAAGATATATATCCACTAACCAAACAAAGCCATGTTACTCAATCACTTTAAAACACTATGCAATGTTATTTTTACAGACATTTAGAGCTAGATTTACTAAAGAGTGGAGATGTTGCCCATAGCAATGAATCAGAAACTAGCTGACATTCTCTAGTACGTAACAGGAAAGTGAGAGCTAGAATGTTATTGGTTGCTATGGACAACATATCCCCTTTTCCGCTGTTAAGTAAATCTAGTCCTTAATATTTTCCTTAGTATCATTCCTATACAAGGCGCACACTTCAGACCCTCAACATGACCCATTCCACCAGGTACAAAATACGCTGCTCCTGAGCTTCCAATAATCAGTTACTATGGTAACCACCTGGGTTAAAGAGAAAAATAGTTTTCAAACATCAGTAAAGACATTAAAACCAGGTGAGTTACAGCTGAACGCTCAGGAGCGGAGTATTGTGTACCTAACGAAAGGGGTCATGTTGGAGGGTCTGACACTCCAGTGACAAAGTATAAATAAAACTATAAAGACGACTGGAAACCCTTTGTGATGTGGGTGGAACAACGCACTTCTGCCACAAGTCACTTCTCTCAGAGAGCTGATAATCCTGTTCTCATGTGATGTTAACTCTAAAACCTGTATGCACCGCACTCTATGTAGCTTGTCAGACAGGCTCCACACACGTGGAAAAACTAATACATGTGAAAGTTAAAAAACAAAACAAAAAAACCTTGCATTGTCTGCGCTGAAATAAAAGTAAATATGAAGAATTGGCAGGATTTAAAACAGCTGCTGATGTTTTTGATATCGTGCCAAACATGCTAGACAGAGGAGGCCTCGGCACAGTATGACCAGCAGGAGACTTGATGCAAACATACACATGTCCATTTTTTCTAGGTCTCAGAAAGACTCAAAAAACCAGAACAAACTAATTACAGAACCTGTGTGAAAAACAACACCTAGATGCAATAACATTAGCAAGCAAATGACAGAGACAATCCAAGAAAAGAAAATACAAGCAGGGGAAACAGTGATCCCATCACCATGTTTCTACCAACATTGAAAAGCTATAGGAAGTACTGCAGACAGAGCAAGTAGACATGAATCCACAATTTTCTACAATAAATCCCCAAAAGTCTCCAGGCCTGATCCGAGTGAGCACTAAACAGATGTAGGCATAACTATGTAACAAGCGTGTATTTCATACCCAATCACATCTAACCCTCACACCGGACCAGCGCCTCTATAGCGATTCAAGGGGTGAGAAAAAGTGCAGACCTTTAAAGCTTTTGTGTAAGCCCCATTATTCATTTAGTTATTTTAATTTGTATGCCCTGACAGCCAGCTCTATATTGGGGTGTGGAATACTATAACAGTCACAAGGAAGGGTGCCTGAGCATGCTGGAACTTGTAGTGTGCCACGGAAAGACCTGCTTCTACATTTAATCCACATCCACCAGTGTGGGTCCGCAGGGGAGGCATAGATAGGTAACTTGTGGTATACCAGCTGTTGAGACTACACAAATGAATGGGCAGGACTAGAGAAACGCAAACCCAATAGCAAGCCTGGAGCACCCCCTCCACCCTACATGAGCCCAGCGAGGCTGCTGACCACACTGCACGCTTGCCGACAGCAGTCAGTCAATGGCAATTCTGACCACTCAGTCTGATGCAGAGCGCTGTTTAATTATAACTTTCTAGCAACCGCTTACCTCTGTCCACTACTGACACAATGCCCCCTCTTCACCCATACGATAACACTAAGCTGTCAGATGCTGGCCAATTATCTATAAACAGCACTCTGATTGCCAGCCACTGTCAGTTTAGAGCTATAATTCTTGACTGCTCCCACAGAAAACCCATGAGGAGACTGGTACCATTATAATTGCCTTCAATATCATCCAACTCCTTGGGGTCACTGCTGTGTATAGGTGAAACAGCTGCCCAGCCAGGGTATGTTTAGGAGGTGCTGTAGTGATAAACTTCATGTGAATACATTGTTTAAAAAGAAAATATAAGGCACACCCAGTACATTGGCCAACATTGTCAACTGGAAAGTCCAGACACCCCAGACCACACCTCTATTGGGTGTGAAAAATCAGCTACAGACCAGTATGACTATAGCTCAGCACATTCTAGAATACCATTTATTGAAATGCAGTAAAGAGCTGGACACAAAATTTTAATATATCTGCAGATATAATTTTTGGCTCTCAGGATATTTATGTAACATTACCTCAAACCCAAAACCCTTTAACTTTATTCTCTTTCCTTGCTGTTCCCCATTAGTGAGCAACATTAGCTTTATAAACAGCCTTGACAGATTCCAGGAAGTAAATATTTAATTCTCTAATTATAGTACAACCACCTCAAAGTAGATCATTATACATTCCATAGATTCACAGAATGAATCTGCGGTTTCTGGCAATTTATACCCTAGTTCTATACATGTGTTAACGCAGGTATATACATATATAATTAAAGAGAAGCCAGGGCTATCATTTTCACTGATACTTTGATCGCTAACACGTTAGTTTACTTTAAGCAGTGAAATATTTTTAAACAAAAGGGTTTCAATCCTGTTTTTACGAAGGTAAAGTTCAAAAGGAAATTTAGAGTTTTTCGGCTTTTGCCAGTTATGTCAGTTTGGGCCTAAGTTGCAAGTCTAACACTGTAAACTATAAACTTTATATATGGACTGGTTGCTGTTGGTTTGCTTTTTATAGCAGTATAAACAAATAATAAGGGCCAGGTAGAGCAAACTAGTGGAGTTTGGTGAACACCTGAACCCCACAAAAGCACTCAAGCCTTTACTGATGGTAATCAGCCACTTAAAGCAGTTAAAGCTGCATAAAACAGTTCATGTGTCATCTCCACTCATAAAATGAGAAAACAAAAAAGTTAACATGGCTAGAGAGAGCAGATGTGTAACCACTGGCCCATTTATACCACACAAACACTGTACAGGAGGAGGAAGCAACATCTGCCAGTAAAAAGGCCTGAGTGCACATCAGCTTCCAGTGTTCAGCAAACAACAAAAGGTGAATTTTAACTGTGGACTCTGGGGCTAATTAAAGTGTGACCCATATTTCCTGCCTGACCTTAGCACCAGGAGGTTAGAGAAGTGAGCTCTGTGTGGACTTCCTAAATAGAAAGAAACTAGTTAAAAAATAAAATAAAATGAAAGCACAATATTAAATAGAATTTAAAATGCAAATGCGTGTCCTCCCCTACATTTTTTTTAATATATCAACATATTCACATATTCATGCTACAGTATTAAGTATAACTAGCTTGGATTCTTTTGAATTCTCATTCAACCTCACATCATAAAAGAGTTTTAAATTTAGTGGACTTGGAAGCATTAAATGCACAGCTTAATGCAGGATTTTTAGAGCCTTTTCTAAGCAGTCCAGGGGACCGATTTATACCCCGTTCAGATTACCAGATAAAAGCCGGGGTTTTCATGAAATCGCCGGATTTCATGAAAACCCCAGCTTTTTCTAGCAATCTGAACGCGAACCCCGACTCTCTCTAGCCGGGTCTTAGACCCGGCTAAAAAGAAGGGGTTTGCAGAGAAAGCTGGGTTCCGCGGCTCAACTGCACAGCGGTGACCAGGGAAATCCCGGGTCACCGCTGTCAGTGTGAACAGGCAGCCCTGCGTGTCCCTGCAAATCCCCAGGGTTTGAAAACCCCGTGGGATTTGCAGGGCTGCTAATCTGAACGTGGTATTACTAAGCCATGGGAAAGGAAAAGTGGAGATGTTGCCCATAGCAACCAATCAGATTCTAGTTCACATTTTCTAGTATGTAATCGGAAAGGGAGAGCTAGAATCTGATAGGTTGCTATGGGCAACATCTCAACTTTTCCTTTTCTGCAACTTAGTAAATCTGACCCCAGAGCTCTGTGATTCTGCTCTGCACTTTAATTTGTAGAATATCCCTTAACATGTTCACTGCCCTATCCAAACACATCACTCAGTATAACAAATGAACTGTCATTCTAGCCATGTGCATTTTACACCATTCATAGTCTGTGTATTGTGAATAAATGTTTTGCCTCCACATCCTAAAATCTGAAAAAGGTGTAAACAATAGGTTATTTAAATACTACTACACTTGCCTCCAAAATGATTACCTACATATACACATATATACACATACATACACACATACATACACACATACATACATACATACCATATATATATCTATATATCCAGATTCATAGTTACGTAGTTTTCGTGTTACGTAGTTTTCATCTTACGTACGTTGTTTTAAGAATTGAGCTACTAAACAAGCGTTGTAGCTTACTTACGCTATCTACGTACCATTTATGTAAAGCAACGTAACTGTGAATCCGGACTGAAATCTCCAACATGCTGCAGACAAACAGACAAACAAACCCCCCCCCACAAAAAAAAATTAGGATGTTATGTACAAACACAAGAATCCAAATCACTAACAAAAGTTGAAAAAAATGTTCCTCAGCTAATGGCCCTTTAAGACACATGGTAACAATATAAGCCAAGGAAGTTCCCTGGGGGACGCTTTCCAAGAATCTGTCAATAAAATAACATCATGGCCAAAAGATGAACAAAACTATGAGCAGCTCACAGAAAAGACCAAATGAAAATGACGGCCAATCCGTTTGTTTGCATGGCGAGGCAGTGTAGTAAGGATTAATGATTTGAACATGTGAAAAGGCAATTTTAACAGCCCAGGATTCCACAGGCTTGCATAAATGTTTACAAACGGACTTCAGTCTCCAAGCTTGGTGTAGATTTGATGCATGTTAGATTATAGAATAGGAAACCCTCCTGCTCTGAAAGATAAACTGTTGCTTTTAGCATGCATTATTCAACTGAATTATACATACAGTTATGTGTGAAACAGGATTCATAATGACACATACTAAACCATGTGTCACCCTTATACAAATTACAACAAAAAAAAAGGGCAATATTATCCAAGTAATGCAAATCTGCTAAGATTGGAAAAAAGGGGAGTGGTGTTATATAGGATAACACCCAGGGCTAATTCAAAGTGCGCACATTAATTCTGCGTGTTAAATTAAGGTATCAATCTCTCATGAGTAATAGATGAAACAAAAATAGCAATATTTTGATGCATTAAAACAAGGAGTTTTATTTGTATATTAGTAAATAATCTGATGAGCTGGTTCTAAAGCGAAATAAACAAATTCCTATTTCCCATGCGTTGTATTAATGGAACAATATTCAGTCAATTATGACATTCCATAGTATAGACAAAAAGGTTTCTTCCAGAATACAGATTCAACAGTATACACTCACAGAATAGTTGGATACTAAGTAGCGATTGTCTGTGATACAGAGGATATATCCCTGCATGCAAAGAATACAATTAACGTGACTCCCCCTGCAATCAACATGGTTTAGCTAGCAGGCATTAACAAAGAGGTGTGTTTTAATGAAACTTCGAAAGTACAATATATAAAGGTTATAAAGACAATTGTCAGTTATTTTAATGTTATCTTATTTATAAAGCATTGATAAATTACACAGCACTGTACAATGAAAGGATCATAACACAGGGCCTATATGGAACTTCTCAAATGGATTTTGTTTATGAGGGGTGTGATAAACCTCACACAAATATATTAGTAGAATATAGCATCAGTATTGCCAGTAACTGTATTTGTTGATTTTCATAGCAAACATGTTTATTAACATTTTCTGGGGTTTTTGACTCACTTGATCTGTTTAATTCCTATTAAATACAGAAAGCAGGTCCTATATCCTTCCTACATAACACAAAGGTTCAAGGCATTCTCTCCCACAATGCTTCAACAAGAAACAGATATGCTGGATATTATATATGTAACCGGATAGCAAACTATCCATGTAATTAGGTGCTGGGTTGTGCATATATTATTATCGTTTATTTATAAGGCGATAAACAATGCTGTATACGCTCTCCCAGGCTAGTCTATCCTCAATAGAATAGGATTAAATAAATAAATACTATTTGCAGTCAATGAAGATTGTAGTTGTCCAGAAAGTTTTGGCTCTTTGCATTTACGCCTGCACCTCTTGCCATTTATATTACACCCACTCAAGCTAAGGAAGTACAATCTGAGCATGGATATAAAACACCAGACAAAAGAGAATGAATGCTACAGCTGGGCTGCACTAAACTGCATCCAAAGGAGACATTTCCACTTCTTTATAGGTTACTCTAACCACAGGAATTTGTTTCTTCTGATTATTCGATCATTTATATCATCAGCAAGATGATAGTAAATGCATTAGTTTGTTAAATTATTTTTCCATTTAGAAGTCTACTGTGAAAAACAAAGGAAGGGTGAACAAAATATTGGTATATATAATCACGAACCACAGAAAACAATGGATATATTGTTCAAATAAAAATGAACTCACATTCAAAGTATTGAAATAGAATGAAAAACCCAACACAATACACGGAGCAAATAGTAGCAAATATACACTGCATGATCCGTGCCACAATTTAGACACTCATCTTTCATCTATATGCTAACCTTGCCTTTTATCAGCCGTTTATTTTTCAGAAATGCAAATATTAACAGGGATTTCACCAAAACTGGCCTTCTGTATCAGCAATCATTTACAGATTAAGTAAACCAGAGGGGTTACATCTTTCTTCTGTTCAGGCACAAATTCCCGCTTTGAATATTATCAGGGAGATCCAGGATACAAATGGGCAGGTGTGTTATGGGATAAATTATTTGCATGATAGGAATGGCAGATGTGCAATAGATAAGCAGTCAAATTACAGTAACTATGGAGTTAGTTCTAGTTCCTATCCTAAGGACCAGATCCAGACCTGTAATGGTGCATGCACGGTTGCCTTCTGATCCTACCGCCGATCCTTGAGCTGCACATTAACGGGCAATGCGCAAGGAAGTGCCTCCTTTACATCGGCGCGCTGTAAATACAGGTGTGTGGTGCTACGCATCCTGTGCACCGTTACAAAGGGGTGGAGTGCCGCAGATGTGTCCTGGCCCCATCATTGCTGGCAGCAGCACTGCTTTCAAGTACACACAAAATATGGTTTTAGCCACAGATGAGTGTATGTATCTGTTCCAAGGAATTCCAGACTCTACATAAATAGAAACTATAACATAGCAGAACATGGAGGACTGCTACTAACCTTTAGCTAAAAGTTATTGCAGGGGAGAACAGACAAATTCAGAGTGTTCCATCAATGCCTAATGCAACATGTGACCACTCAATCCCCCAAAATGCGAGAATTATGCCATCCCATAACAGTGTTTAAAAAAAGCAGGAAAGACAAACCCCCCACTGCCGCAGAGCTACAGGTTCCATACTTATTATCTATTATCACTGCAGAACATTTGGGTCCGGATTCACAGTTACGTGTTGTTTTAAGAATTGAGCTATTACGCATGCCTAGTATAGCTTATTTACGCTATCTACGTACCTTTTCTGTACGTAGCAGTGCTGCTGCCAGCAATACTTACGCAATCTATGTACAGAAATGGTATAAGACAAACTGCGTAACTGTGCATCCGGACCTTGATGTCTATCTCTATGTAATAATGGTTCTAGCTTTTAGTACTGGTACTAGGTGAATATTGCAAACCAATTGGCTGAATAGTAGTCATGAAACACTGATTATAATGTACAGAAAATGACAACTGTAAATGAATTATTGTGTAAGTGAGCATTTCAGTGTAACAGAAAGGGGTGATTTTTTTGTTCTGTGATATGTTACATTTCCCCACACAAAGTGTCATGTGGACAGTATGCAGATGTAATCAGCTATCTGTGTTTGTTCTGTTCATCACAGTCAAACAAAAAGCTCTCCGGTCACCCATAGAGCCAGAAACAGGCCCTAAACTATGCAGCAGATGGAAACTGTAAATGTAGCTTTAGTTTGTGCACTTCTGTAGTTTCTTTTCATGCCTATTAATTAACTGTATGTTCACATGCCTGCAAAAGCCAGGAGGGTATATAATGCCCTGAATCTCCAATTTCAAGCAACAAATGCTCCTGAATTCCAGCATTGAATTTATGTGCAGAAATGTCAGAGAAAATTATGTGGTAACAACTATCAATGTCTCAAGGCTTGAGCATTACAGAATTCCTAGCCACGAATGCTCGGTCACATGGTCGTATGGCCATTGGCTGACAATATTAAGTTCTAATAAAGAAAAAAAAAAAAAAAAAGAGAGCATCTGAAAGTAAAGTGGCGGTTACTAATCAACATATGGTTTATATGAACAGGTTTAAAACACAAAGAAGGATGAAAAAGACCACACAGACAATGAATCCAGGTAAAGCTCTTGCCGCAATAAATTATTTGAAAATCAAACTAATCTAATACAGATAATCCTGGAGCTAAAGTTTTTATAGATGTATTCTTGCAAATCAAGTATCATATAATGCGTACTTGCTTTACACAGATAAAAAAAAAAATTTACAGTTTGTTTTATATGGTTTAAACTTATAAATTGCCAAGTGGCAGATGATCTAAATTCCCATATGTGACCCCAACCATACCCAGAAATAACCACAAAGACTTACTATTAGTTATGTCAGTATTAATACGCCACAAGACAGGGCCGGCGTAATGCGGTACATGGGGGGGATATGGTGTAGGATAGCTCCATGCTGGAGAGACATGATGGGGGCGTGGAGAGACATGATGGGGATTCTGGAGGGTTGGAAACTTGATGGGGGATACTGGGAGGCTGAACACATGATTATGAATACTGAGGGGTGGGAGACATGATGGAGGATACTGGGGGGCTGGAGAAACATGATGGGGAATACTGGGAGCTGAAGAGAGATGATGGTGAATACTGGGAGGCTGGAGAGACATGAATTGGGAATACTGGGAGGCTGGAGATACACGAGTTATAAGATATAAAGTCTATACTGGTGTGGCAGTTTTTAGGATGAAAAGGGTATTGTATTGCGCAGGACTGGAGGATTCTTTGACACCTATGTAAATAGTCTTAACTGGTCCTTGGCACCAGGACTGGAGCATAATCCTCCTGTGTAAATTTATTTTTATTTAAAAAGAAAAATAATTGTTGCCTAATGCATTTTAATGAATAAAAAACACTGTCACTCTCAATAATCCCAGTGAAATAAACAGTGGTTTTCCATTACTGCACATCCACCAAATTGTGTATTTCACACATTGTACAACCACATAAATTTATCACAAAGCACATAGGATCCACTATAACCACAGATTCAATTTCCTACACCACCATTAGACAAAACCTAGGATATGGCTGGTTTCAAGACACAGCTCATCACCACAGTCCTAGTATGAGGAGCAGAAGTTGGTACATCCACACCCCACTGGTTCAAATTAGAAACAGCTGTGCTAGTGTAGGCCTAAGATTTAGTAGCTCAACTGATAAAGAGAGAATGCTCATATTACAGAGGCTAGTGACAACACCTGCTGCTATTGTACAAGACAGACCTGTTTGCTGTTCATTGTTCATGTCTTATCTAAAACAAGTTGAAAGCAGGTAGCCAGGTGACAAGAAACTGTGTGCATTAGCAGTTTAGAGGGATATTGGACAAGGCAGAAGTTAGGGATTCTGTATGTATTCTATAATGGTGCCAACGTGCTGGTTTGACAAAAGCAAGATTGAAGTTGCAAGTGAGTGTAGACGCAACTTGTGCAGTGTAATGTATGGCGCTGTATTTTCCTACAATAGCATGCTGTAATGCTCGATATGCTGATCACCCGCCCAGAACCATAAGCTGAACTGATTTACCTGCACATTTTCCTGTTTTGTGTGTATGGATATTAATACACCACTACTTATGTTATTGTACATATATTCTGTATTCTTGACTCCCATTTTTATTTATTTATATTGTGACAGTTTTATGTAGCTTCTCTGCCTACAGACTCACTTACAGGGAATAAGATGTATCCTTAATTTCTGAGTAGCAAGTCAACCCCTTCCTTATATACCTGTGCAAATTTTCCAGCAACACGGACATAACCCGCCACCTCCGTGTCCGACGGCCTGATCTTCCAGACTGCCCTCTCAGCCTTCTTGTATTCCTCAAGCCCGGACCAAGGTACAGTTTGCAGAAATCTTTCAGTTAGCGGAGCAGCCACTATGACATCGAGCTGACCGCTGTACAGGAGAACCTGCAGATAGAGAATGTAACCTTTAATATATCATCATTATTATTGTTTATTTATAAGGAGCCACAAAGTGTCCACAGCACCATACAGTGAACAAAATGCAGTACAGTATAGTCAGGGAATGGACAGAATATTACATTATACAATATAAAGGAAAAAAATCACAAAAATATAAAAATATAACAATAAAATAGTGTAACGCGCACACAGACAATAAGGCAAGATATGAGGTATCAAGCTTGTATGGGTAGGGCGGGAAGGGGCATGCATAGAGAAGAGAGAGGAAAGGTAGGGTGCAGTGGAGGAGGAGATGGCCTTGAAGGTGATAATGAGGAGTTTAAAGAGAGCTGAAGTGGACGTACAGCCAGTGAAGGGTTTGAAAAAAAAAGGCAAATGTAAGGTAGAGTGGCGTGAGCAGAAGAGGAGTCTGGAAGCGGTGGAGTATAGATTGAAGGTGGGCTCTTGCTCACAGGAGACCAATGATTATAAAGGTAGCAGCCAAGTAGCCAAGACGTGATATGACAAGAGAGTGGATGAGGGTTTTGGATGTGAAGTGGAGTGAGAAGTTAAGGATGACACCAAGGCAACGAACTTGAGGGGAGGAGGAGACAGAGGTATCACTGATGGTTATGGTGACGGAGGAGGGGGGGGGGAGGTCCTAGGGGGAGTAAAAACGATGATTTCTGTTTTTTCCATGTTCAGCTTGAGGAAGCGGTTTGGCCATCCACGTGGTTAGGGATGCAAGACACTCAGAAATCTTAGACAGGAGAGAGGTCAGGGGAGGAGAGGTAACAGGTTTCGTCAGCGTAGAGATGGTAGTTGAAGCTAAAAGGTGCTGATGGGGTTACCCTGGAAGGAGGTATAGAGGGGAAAAAAAAAAAAAAGAGCGGGCCAAGAAAGAGCCCTGGGGGACACCAACAAAGAGCAGAGAGAGGATGAGCTAGAGGTGGAAACAGAGAAGGTGCGGTCATAGAGATAGGAGGATAACTAGAAGAGAGCAGTGTCGGTGAGGTCAAAAGAGCAAAGGGTTTGAAGCAGAAGAGGATAGTCAATGGTATCAAATGCAGTTGACAGATCAAGAAGGATGAGTATTGAGTAATGGCCCTTGGATTTGTCAGATAACAGATCATTGGTGACTTTAGTAAGGGCAATCTCAGTGGAATGGAGGGGCTGAAAACCAGAATGGAGGAGGTCCAGGAGAGAGTTGTCTGCAAGGTAGCTGATGAGACATTAATAAACTAAGCGTTCAAGGAGTTCAGAGGTGAAGGGGAAAAGGGTTATAGGTTGGTAGCTGGAGGGGGAAGTGGGGTTCAGATTAGGCTTTTTGAGAAAGTGCGAGACAAAGGCACGCTTAGAGGAAGATACCAGATAAGAGGGAAAGGTTGAAAAGGGGGATAAGATGGGACCAGGCAGTGGGAGAGAGGTGTTTTAGAAGGCGAGAGGAAATAGTCCACAGGGCAGGTTGAAGGTGGTGAGGATATTATTAGAGAGTGAATTTCAGTGTCCATAGTATATGCAATCCACTACTAAATAAATCACGTTCTTTATATTGTGCTGACAATTAAACCAACCATTCAATAACACACAACAGAAATAAACATTTTCTATACATTATATTGGTTAGTAAATGAACACAGTTATAACAGATATTTGGCTGCTAATTACTGTGATGAGCAGACTAGAGCCAAAAATAAGATATATGCACATCGGACCTGATTCAGATGAGTGAGTTAGGTGCGGGCTGAAGCGTACTTAAGTCACTCTTCCAGCCCCCCCCCCACCCAC
>WWET01001216.1:61676-84509 GCA_011038615.1 Limnodynastes dumerilii
TTTTTTAACGCCGCCTCTATATACGTAAATTACTGCGTGCCGCACCTACACACCGATCTGCTACATAGATCGCATAAATGCGCAGTAGGTCATTTCAGGCAGATATGCCCTGAACTATAATTTATTGGCAAATATGAAAAATAGCAATTGTTTGAATACATGGACATATTCCTTACAGAATTATTATGAATAAATCTTACTCCATAAATTGCAGGTTTAGAAACAAGTATTCCTTCCTATTGCTTTTATCTGTTGCTTATCTCAGAAACTGCTCACTTTAATTATGGAAAATACCTAGGGTGCAATGTCACAGCAGAAAGCGTTGAAAGGAAACATCATCCTAAGAGCAAGTGCTGTTAACACTCAATTAATATAAAACAAAATTACACTTAAGTGTTGAGTGAACAAAAGAATGTAGTACAAGAAATAGTTTAGTGCCTATTCAGAGCTGACATACATTGGACCTTACTCACAGTTAAGAGCATGAAAACACATAAAAGTGTGTTCATATGTACATATACACAAGACAAGAGATCTGGCAGACAGATCCAGAGAAGCTACAAAAATCAGGTTAACTTGACGGTCACCGAAGTGCCGTTTATGGGCGGAACTCGGTCAATGGTTTGTTTGTTTTTTTTTTGTTTTTTTTTATAAAATACTAAAGGAAGCCATAAGCTTCCAGACATGATGGAAATGCCCACAAACTAAGTATTGCTTTTAAAAAGTTAAATAACAAAAACAAATATGTGAAAGGATTATAGGACACAAACAAAACAAAAAAGGCCAATTTACATAATTTCATTGGTTAGTTCACATTAGAAAAATATACATAAAGGATAACTGCATAGACATTGGTTTACATAAAACAAAGTCACATTAAAATTCCTGAAAAATGTAATAATAATAATAATAATAAAAAATATATGCACATATACAAATTAAACCATTTACAAAAATAATAATAATAAATATATACACATATACAAATTAAACCATTTACAAAATAAAATAAAAATAATTTTTTTTAAACATTTAAAATAAAAAAACAGCTGATTATACATAAAAACAATATTAAAAAAAACCTACCTTGCTATGTTTAAAGTGTTGAATAAATTGGAATAGCAGCAGAAGATTTAATTGATGAGGATTTCATTGTCTCATTTAAAAGCAAATGATCTATTTATTAAAACCACACAACTGGTGTGGGCTGAATAAACCAGGCAACACGCACAGCCCTGCAGCGACTATGTGGGCAACGACTTAAAAGAAGTTACGGCAACCTTAAAATTTTCTGTGCGTTGTTTCCACATGAGCTGCACACTTGTGCATCACTCGCAATTACAAAGGCACACCCCTGTAGATTAATAGTCCGTGTGCTGCACATTTGCATTAAGAGTCATGCTCTGTCTGTAAATCAGTCGTTCCTGGTTTTTGCACGTATGTTTGTGTACTGCACATGCGCAGTGTGTATGCACGGAACACATCCGCATCTGGCACGTGTAACTTTGTGGACATTCTTAGTTGTGAATCAGTCCACTATTATTATTCATGAACCCAGCCCTGTGTATACGAGTGCCAACTATACTATTAGTACATGTTATTTTCTAGCAAACATTCTCACATTCACTAAAGATGGGACAGTACTTTGAACAATACAGCACAATAAAACTATAATTACTTCCACATGGCTCTTTTGCATGTTCTGTAGCTTATAAACATATTCACAGAGACGGCTGAATTGCCCAGTAAAACAAATTAGTATAACACAGTCCAAAATAACCAAGTTCATGGAAATCTGGAGAAACGTTTATAAATAGAAGTCGTGTAAGCAGACAAGATCTGGTAGTCAGCGCGGAAAGACAAAGAGGTGGAATGCTAAGAGAATAGCCATTCCACGTGGGAAGAGAGAGCAAGGAACTGGATGTGAACAGTCAAAAGGAAGTTGGAAACAGGAATGAAACAAGGCAAGTGAGGTTGGGTATAAAGACAAGGGACTGGATCCAGACTTAGTTAAGTGCTTGAAATTAGTTACTCCTGGGCTAAACCATGTTGATTGCAGGGGGAGTCAAGTTAATTGTATTCTTTGCATGCAGGGATATATCTTTGAATTGCTTACTGCACACAGATACTGACCAGCTTTACTATCACACTGTTACTTAGACTTGGGATAGGAAACATCACCTCTCAACTCTAATACTGTTTGCAACAGATGAAATAGGACTCCCCTGCAATCAACATGGTTTAACCCAGGAGTAACTAATTTCAAGCACTTAAGTCTGGATACAGCCCCATGTGTCTTTTTGCTGTGTTTAGTCTCGCCATGGTGTATGTAGTAAGATAGGGGATGAACTCTGTCAGACATGTTGAGCTTTAAGGAATACGGACATGCAACTGGAAAGGTATTTTCCCTATTATTGCTCAGTTATCTCTGTGACATACATTAAAATTTACCAAGAACAACAAAGAATCAGCCACAA
This sequence comes from Limnodynastes dumerilii, assembly GCA_011038615.1. Taxonomy (NCBI): domain Eukaryota; kingdom Metazoa; phylum Chordata; class Amphibia; order Anura; family Limnodynastidae; genus Limnodynastes; species Limnodynastes dumerilii. Next base: position 64,154 of record WWET01001216.1, read on the forward strand.
CGGGCCTGATCCAGACCTACGCTGGTGTGCGTTTTTACGCCGATCGGAAGCGTAAAAATTGCTTTTTGTACTATGTGCGCATGCGCGGGACAGATTTTACGCTGAGAAATTTTGAGATTATGAGCCGTGGACGTATTAGCTTTATATTAGCACTCGAGGGGGTTACGAAATCTGTAACTACGCGCCGAGGACGGGGTGAGACATTTAAATCATACAGTATGGGCGTGCTAAGCGTCAGAACTATGCAATGACCATACGGACGCCCGCGGTTACAAACAGAAAAGTTAGGGTAGGGTTTGCCGAGTGTATGAAAGCAAAACGAAGTACGAGCAAGGAGAGTTCCTAATGCCGTGCATGGAAGGTACGCCGGCGTTATTACGCTACACACACCAGCGTAGGTCAGGATCAGACCCAATGACTCAGAAATGATCGCTTAGAATACATTGAATCCCAAAACATACCTATGTTTAAGCATTTGCAGACTGTAGAACTCACAAGATTCTGGACACATTCCTTCTCTGTTCACATGATAGCATCACATAGTTGCTGCACATTCATGCTACAAATCTCCCTTTCCATCACATCCCTAAGGCACTATTGGATTTGACCTGGTGACTGTGGAATCCACTATAACACATTGAACCTATTATTGTTATTATTAAATTCGTGGAACGAGCTTGAGGAGGCTTGTTTTTTGTGACATGATGTGTTACCCAAAGTTATAAGAGGTAGAATAGATCTCACATGACAGAAGCAATACACAGATAGGCTGCTGAAATTCTCTGCATTAGCTAAACCATTACATCACCAGCATCAGTCTGAGTGGTTTATGGGTTTTTTTTCCCCCTCAAAATGCCAATTTTAACTATATTATCAGCATATATAAAGGTTATTAAGACCAGACGACTTTAAAAAAAACCAAACAAACAAAAAAAACCTTTGATTATTTTGGTTCTCTCTGACCTCAATTTGCCGTTCTTAGCTGACCGGCATGGAACCTAGTGTAGTCTTTTGCTGATGTGCTGCACCCAAATAAAAAAGTCTAATGTATTTGTGGTTCAGAAATGCTCCTTTTACAATGACTGTTGTTGGTATTGATGTTGCAGTTACAGTCACCTTCCTCTCAGCTTAGACCAGCCAAGGCATTCTAATATGACCTCTGTCATTAACAAGACATTTTTGATCAAATAACTGCAGATCACTGGATACCATGTTCAGAGTTTACATGGACTGCATTTCTTCTTTTGGTTTGGTCTGAACAACTTGCATCTCTTAATGTCTGCATGATGTTATCCATGGAGTTGTTTCTACAAGATTGGTACATTATATAGTTGAAATATAGAGTAGGTGTTCCTTAAAAGTGACCACAGTCCATTCCTGCCCTAAGTGTGGGTCACCAGAAGCGGACCTGAAACATTGCTTTTGGGAAGGTCTACCGATAAGGAGGTATTGGGTTGGAATCTTAAGGTTCTCCAAGGAGTTCTTGGTGTAATCATTCCCACTAACACCAGAGTGGGCTATCTTTGGCATATTTCCCCCAGGTTACAGAGCATCAAAAGGGTATAAAAAAAAACAAAAACTCATGCTTGCAGTTTCGGCTGTGGCTAGAAAAAGCATTCTCCAGGTTTGGATCCAGCCACGTCCGCCTCCAATATCCCGTTTTAGAGAAAAGCTATATCATATTTTCAGAATGGACTGGCTGGAGGCCACCCTGCAAAAGGAGATACAGATGGAGAGCCTTTGATACCTGAGCTTTATCAATGTATTATCGGATGGGATTAAAAACCTGATTTTGAAATGTTTTGGAAATACTATCTGGTATGAAACGAGACTCCAGATACAAGACCCTCCAATATGCTTAGCACCTCCCTGATCTATTATTTGATCTTACTGATTGATATATCTGCTGGCTACAGGCATGTTGGCCTACTTTAGTACCCTACTTATACTTCATTATAATCCTTTGTAATGTGATACTGATTTCCTTGTTGTAAAAATGTGATATTGTAAAAGTACCATGTGATGTTATACAAATTAATGTTCATTGCTTCAATAAAAAAATAAAATGTGACCACAGTGTATATATATTCAGACAAACAATGGAAGCCATTATAAAATATAGAAAAATCTACTCTATCAAACTCGTCTTGTCAGTAACATCCTGTAAATCTAGCACAGCTAATATCTGTCAAAGCCTCTCTGCAAAGTCCTGTACATCTACCATATACCATAACAATACCTAACAAACCTTCCCTGTCTGCTAAATTCTGTAAACCTAATACAGCCAAAACCCATCTGTCTCCGGTTACCCTTTTCCCAAGAAGGAGCTTGTGTACAAGAGAAAACTTTCAAAGGAAGAGAAAAAAAATGCTCATTTATATTAATGCATTACATTAATGAGGAATTTTATTTTGATAGCATATGTACATCACAGACACACATTGATAGGCAAACAAATTCATAATAATCTAAAATATTCATAGATTTACATTTAAGCATGCTGGGTAGTAAGTTATTATTTGATATATCATAATCCACGGCAGGTTAACTAAATAATTAGCAGAGAAATGCTACAAGCCTGCATAAACCTAAAATTACCCATGGGCACAATCACATACACATCCAGCACAACCTACTGCTAATGGGGTAGATCCAGCATATAGATCTCCTGATAATGGGGTAGATCCAGCATATAGATCTACTGCTAATGGGGTAGATCCAGACTGCATGCGTAAATTTGGCTGTTTGTACGTACGGCAGATGTTATGTATCATAACTCTGATCGTACGTAACTTGTTCGTATGTACGAAGGGGCGTGTCATCCCTACGCAAGCAGAAAATACGCATTGTAGGCGGAGGGAGGCATTTAAATTGTACAGTATGGGCTGGGTTAGGCAGTTACGTTTGACATGGCGATACGTACGACCGCAGATACACCAGGAAAAGTTAAGATAGGGTTTGAAACTCGTAAATCAGCTAAATTACGTGCGTTCGAGGGGTGTGCATTATACTTACGATTGCATAACTACACTACGCGATCGTAGGTAAAGGGAACTTGGATCTGGCTCAATAATGCTAAACCATTTTAACTCTGAAAATCATTCTCTTACCATAAAATAGAGGCATTAGGCAGCCGTTATCTTTCTGCAAATCTCATTCCACATCTGGAAGCCAGACCTGAAGTCCTTTGTGTGTTTGACAGTGAGAATATTGACATATACCACAGTGAATGCATTCATTCCATCTGAATGTATGTCAAAAGCGGCTACACATTTGGTAAACATGACCAAGAGACAGCGGGAGCATCAAAATGGGGAAACAGTGGCCCAAATGAACACTATAATGGCATGGAATAGTTGCAGAATAAGCAGTTAAAGCCCTGAATAAGCATATGTATTACAAAGAGCAACGTATCAGTACAATAATATCAAGAGGCAGAATTAGTAATTTCCACCCTACGCAATAAATTGAAAAATAAAACCAAGCACAAATCATAGCTTTAGTATAAAATAAAGCCATTTTTACACATACCAGCCTACTAGAGCCACCTTAACCATGTTTATGAGTCATTTTTACAGGGCATTGAAGCAAATACACAAGTGAACACTAAATACAGCACACATAAAAATTTAAGTAAAAGGCTTTTGACACTGTGACACATTGCAGACTGTTAAAGAAGCTGGTAAACATAGGGATAGGAGTCAAAGATAGCTGCATGGACATAATCTTGGTTACAGGATAGATGAGAGTTGTAGTAAATGGTATCTGTTCTGGGGATGGTAAGGAAACCTGTGGAGTTCTTGGACTTGCTAATTAATATCTTTATTGGTGATACAGCCTGTGGTATCGAGGGGAAAACATGCCTGTCATATAACATAAATATATGTAACAGGGTAGAAACACCAGGAGGGTACACAAAATGACTGATAATCTACTGTAGATACTAGAGAAATAGTCAAGAGTGTGGCTCAATATATAATTAACAAAACTACATTAGAAACTACTGAGGAGGAGAGGGATCTAGGAGTCACAATTGCATGTGACTTAGGTATCTTAGCAATGTAACAAAGCAATGAGAAAGGCTAATCAAATGATTGGTTGCATAGAGATAGGAATTAGCACCAGAATGAAAGAAGTAGTGATGCCTCTTTATAGATCGTTGGTTCAGCTAGAATACTGTGTTCAGTTCTTCAGGCCATATCTCCAAAAAGACATGAGTACATTAAAGACTGTGCAAAGAAAAGCAGCTAAAATGGTCCATGGCCTGTGTCACAAAACATATCAAGAATGGCTAGAGGAACTAAACATGTATAGCTTGGAGCACCAAAAGTAAATGGAGGATATGATGGCAGCTTTCAGATACATCTAGGATTGTGAACAGCTAGAGGAGGGGATGTGGTAGGTTCAGAGGAAAATTACTCTAAATTACTCTAAAGTGAAATAAGTGGAATAACCTCCCATCTGAGGTGGTTGAGGCTAACACAGTAAAACAGGTTAAACATGACAGGGATAAATAGAAGAATATCCTAAATCTCAAGCAAACGTGAAAGTAAAATAGGATCTAGGGACAGATTGGATGGACCATGTTCTTATCTGCCGTCACTTTCTATAGTAACATAGCAAGTCATTTCTATGGGAGTGAACAGTGCTCTTTAGCTTGCATGTTACACTAGATTTGGCCTTCATTAAGCTGGAGCAAATGTGCACTTTGAGAAGCCATGTTGCTCTGCCGGAGAAGCACAGTGCAAACATGCAAAAATAGATAGCATTTAGTATTATATCCAAAAATGATTACTAACAAATTAAAAAACAAAAAATTAACATTTAAAAAACACCCTGCAGTTTAGTTAAATACTTGTAACCCCACAAAATCTATTTATATGTGACTATTGTTACATGAACATTTTGTCTGCCTGCTTCCTGTATTTCTTTGGCATACTGTATGAACAAATTATTCAAGATTTCTACTTAGAAAACATAGTTTAGCAACAGAAAGCATTGGTGATTAGTGGTAATGCATGATCAGCCTGAATAGAATTGTCCAGGCTCTAGTATTCTCTGGCGGCAGCCGCTGTGACTGTCACAAGATGTCCGAGTGAGTATAACATGTTCAGTCTGAACATGCATTTACCACTGATCACCAAAAAGGTCTAGTTTTAAGAGAACAAATAAAGGCTTAGCCTGAACATCACAGAACAGACTCCGAACTGGCTGGGACATAGTAATCAATCCCTGGTAAGTATTAAAAAAAAAAAAAACCCAAACTATTCTAACCCTAACCCTAACCCTCTCTTTCCCACAGCCTAATCCTAACCATCCCTTCCCCCTAGCCTGACCCCAACACTCCCTTTTCTATAGCCTAATCCCAAGACCCCCCCTCCCCACAGCCTGACCCTAACCTTCCCCTTCTATGGCTAGCTGCACAAATATTTTTGCAATCCATCTGGTGCAATTTACATGTGTTTTGCATTTTTGCAAACTGGTTGGTTTCTACTTATAGCACAAAAATACTAAACTGATTTTTCACACCACTATTCAGAGCTGAACTTGAAGACATCACCAATGCATTATGTCTAATCAACCGGTTACACTCTCCAGAACAATACTCTGATTGCCGAAAATGGGACATCCGAAAGTTACTTTTCGGATGTCCCGTTTTCAAATACTTACCGCTTTCAACTTGTTCTTTGTGAATGGGTGAGTGTGCCTTTCGGAATACTTTACCCATTCACTTTTGCAATTACCATTGTCCTTCTGCTGTGTGCGAAATCACACCGCCACTGCACGCCGGACCAGGAACAGGTGAGTAAACTATCTGTGCGGGTTAGGGTCAGGCTGCAGGGGAGGGAAGGTTAGGGTCAGGCTGCAGGGGAGGGAGTGTTAGGGTTAGGCTACGGTAGATGGAGGGTTAGGGTCAGGCTGCAGGGGAGGGAGGGGAGGGTTAGGGTTGACTATTTTTTATTACCATTTAGTAGAACGGAGTTTTCGGTGCTCCGTGGATCGATTGACCTCATTGAGGCATAGCAATCGAAATCCCAGCCAGTTCGCAACTGGCTGGAAGAAATCAGATTTTTCGAAAATCAGATTTTCGTTGTGGGGACCCACACCCACACACCAACTGACAGTCGCTTTCCCCCTGCAGTTCAACATGGTCTCGCTAAAGTCCAGATTCGCTCCTCTTTCATGGATGCTCCTATAAACATAGGACCTTTAATATTTCAAAATATACAACTTTGTATCAACAATATTATGGTGGAAATTTATGGAGAAGCCATGTTCTTGTGTAGATACAAGGTGAATTTACATTTCAGGTAAGCGATACCCAATAACATGAAGCAGAGCACACCCATAAAGAAAGTCTTCTCTGCAGTAGTTTATAACACAGCGTGCATGCAAATCTCACAGAAGAATGCAATGGAAAAATACACTCAAACTTTCTCTATTAACAGACCCATAAATCTTGATATTATAACAAAACACTCCAAGATTTTCTAGAATAAAAATAAATAAGAGAAAAAATGTGTTGACTAAGATAAATTACAGAAATTTCAGAAGAAGATGTAAAGAGTTACATAGACTCTCCCTGCACACAACATCAAGACTATTATTGTCATCTGTGTTTAAAAAAACAACAAAAAAGGAACAAATGGTCTCCTAACATGATGTCCATGAATGTGGTGGTAATCAGGACCATCTCTCCTAGGTCTGCAACAGTTCATGCAAAGGGTAAACAGACACCTCTGCTGACAAGTGTCAGCAACTCATTTCAAGGCTTTGCTCCGCCAAATAATTCTCCTAAGAAACAATACATCAGATACACTAGATACAACTATATCTAGAGTGTATCTTTATATGATAGAGATACAACTATATCTAGAGTGTATCTTTTTATTACAGAGATACAGCTATATCTAGAGAACATCTTTATATGATACAGAGATACAACTATATCTAGAGTGTATCTTTATATGATAGAGATACAACTATATCTAGAGAGCATCTTTATATGATATTCTGATAGCTTAGATACAACTATATTTAGGCAGTATCTTTAGATTATATCCAGATACAATTATATCTAGGCAGCATCTTTATATTATATTCAGACGGCACCATTAAATTATATGCAAAGTTAACCAAACAGCTGCTTAATAAAGAGAGACTATCAGGAGTCACACAATATACATAGTAAAACAATGTTAATACAGCAAATTACTATACAATGTTTTAAAATGTAGTTTTATATAATAGTTTATAGTAAAAGCTTTTTATAGCAATAAGTACAGGGCACGTTATTAAAAAGAGTATATATGGAATAGATAGATAGATAGAACACATACATACATATACATACATACCATCAAGTATTTCCTTTTGATTTTAAGATTTAAAAAGGTTTTTCTAAACTGTTAAAAAATCATAAACAGCAGAACAAGGATGCAATTAGCTGGGATTTAATGAGCTGCAGAAGAGAAAATGACAGTTTATACCGTTTTATGACCATCATTTCCTGACTAGGTATTCTCCAAACAGCCTGCTCCTGTCCTGCACATTAGCCAGCACAACAAGACTTCCTTTACAATGGTAAAAAGAACATATTAGAAGTCATCAACACATTCAAAATCTCACTATACTTACAAGCTTAATAGAATTAGAAAAATAGTAGTTTTAGAACAAGGACCACATACTGAATATTGGTTAATGGTCATATTACAGTTCATAATTTACTGATGCTCCATTAGGGAGAACTATGGGCTGGATCCAGACTTAAGAAGGAGCTTGAAGTTGAGAGGGGAAAGTTACTCCTGGGCTAAACCATGTTGATTGCAGAGGAGTCATAGTTGCAAACAGTATTAGAGTTGAGAGGTGATGTTTCTTATCCCCAGTCTAAATAACAGTGTGATAGTAAAGCTGGTCAGTATCTGTGTGCAGTAAGCAATTCAAAGATATATTCCTGCATGCAAAGAATACAATTAACTTGACCTCCCCTGAAATCAACATGGTTTTGCCCAGGATTAACTTTCCTCTCTTAATTTCAAGCACCTTCTTAAGTCTGAATTCATCCCAAAGTGTGGTACCTGAAGGGAAACATAATGGCAATTATAATGCACATAATATATTTGTAGACAGAGTGAGTCGTACATAGGAACACAGATCTGAAGTAAATAGGATTTCCTGTCATATCAGATAATTAAGTCTAGGAAGCGCCTAAAGAACTGCGACTGATTAATATAGATTTTGATCCAGAAATGCGTTCCCTGTTTTTAGAGATTATAACGAAATAATTTATTATGTTTAAGAAGCAGGGTCAGTGGTAATTACCAATGCCATCAGCTTTATTGGAGGAAGGCAAAGGTTTTCTTTAGACAGCTGGAAGTAAATGTAATTACTGCTGCTTGCTGAATGCTTCGCTGCTGGGAAACTCACAACTATAAATCACTTGTGGATCAAATAGCCACTATAAAAGTAAAGTCACCGGCTTTTAAATGTTTCTCTTTTAATAATTATTTCAAAGAACACAAAACATTGAAAGTTTGTAAGAACTAAAATTGGATGGCCATATGTTTACCACAGCTAAACACAGAGCTTTGAAAACCAGATCAACACAAATGAACAAGAATATAAACAGTAACATTGGGCTTATAATCTCTAGTCATTTCTATTCAGACACAAGTTTATACTGCATTTTCTAACAACAGATTGTTGTAGACTAGGAAACTGGCCTACAAGAATTTTATTGTGTATTGCTCATCTCAGCACTGTGTGGATTTCATCAAGAATGGGGGAGGGGCCAACATTCAGTCTCATATAGGACAAATATCAACCTAAAAAGCGCCAAGTAGCTCTTGTCCCAATTAGGTCATTGTTTCCTAGTGATAAACCTAAATTTACCATAAACTATGGTTACTGGAAAAAAGTCTGCCATCTTTGTGAATGTTTCACAGGTAACTGTATGTCTAAAGCAAAAACAACTTCATTTAGCTTCTTATTGTCTTAATGCAGAAGAAATATCAAGAATCACTCCTCTAAAGCAAAGGCTCACCAAGGCCATGGGGATGCGGTAGCCAGCCTGGCAGGCCGAATTCAGGCAACGATACAACAGTCATCTGAATTTGCCAAAATGCTATGGAAAATTGCTATTGGTAATGATAACTATTTCTACCCATTCCCAACAGCAACAGACTGCGCCAACAGTGTTGGGCTCAGGTTAAGGTTAGGGCTTAAGGAGGTAGGTTTAGGACTAGGCTTCAAGAGAGTTAAGGTTCAGGACATGGAGATGGAGTTGCTAGCATGAAATGGCCCTTTTAGAAGTAGAGACAGCCGAAAGAAACAATTCTATTTTGAAAAGGCAGCCATTTTCTATTTTATAATGGTAAAGTATGCCGATCGGCATACTTACTCATGAATTTTTCAGAAGCCGCTGTAGACCCGTCCGACCAACCGTTTGAAGAGGTGAGTAACACTCTCCGGGGGCTAGGGCTAGGCTCTGGAGAAGGGAGGGTTAGGGTAATTAAATGGGATGGTTAAGGTTAGAGTTAGAGTAACGGAAGTGGAGGGTTACGTTCTGGCTGCGAGTGGGGGAGTCTTCGGGTTAGGCAGCTTGGAAGAGAGGTTTAGGCGGATCAGTCTTAGCAACTGTGGGAGAAGCATGAATTGCGCTGTAGAAAATGGCTCGAAATTGCCATTCACTATTGAACCATTGTCTGATGCAAAACAGATCATCGTACCAGCAAGCCACACCCAATGTCATGTGTAATTTTCCAGGGTCGTCCTTAGCATGTAGGTGGCTTGGGGCATAAACATACCTGTGCCTCTTCCTACTATTACTACTACCACCCATATATACATATGCAAAAAAAGAAAGTAAATTATTGACAGGTGGAGTAAATAACATTGATCATCTACCAATAATTCAGCCAGTAGCTAACAACAGGAGTGAATCTTGAGAAATGGAAAATAGCAAATGTAGTCCTTACGCATAAAAATGGAAGCAAGGAAAAAGTGGTTAACTACAGACCAGTGAGCCTAAAATCAGTAGTAGGGAAATTGATGGAAATACTGTTAAAGGAACAAATTGTACAATATCTTAAATCCAGTAACTTACAAGATCCCAGGGAGCATGGATCCACTGAGAGGAGATCATGTCAAACAAATCTTATAGAATTTTTGATTAAGGCTTTTGACACTTTGCCACATCATAGATTGTTAAATAAGCTGGGAACTTTGGGATTCGACTTAAAGATTGTTGCATGGATAAGCTCTGGGTTACAGGATAGACAACAGAGGGCTGTAGTGAATGGAATCCCTTCTGGGGATGGTAAGGTAATCAGTGGAGTTCCCCCAGGATATGTACTTGGATCAATGCTTTTTAATATCTTTAGGGGAAAATATGCCTTTTTGCAGATTACACAATGATATGCAACAGGGTAAGACATGCCAGGAGGGGTACACAAAATGACTGGTGATCTAAGTAGACTGGAGGAATGATCAAGAATGTGGACACTGCAGTTTATTGTCAAAAAATGGTAAATAATGCACTTTTGGCACAAAAACCCAAAAGCTCAATATATCGTTAAATAATCATTATTTCGTGTGACTTAAATGTAGCCAAGAAATGTAACAAAGCAAGTCAGATACTTGGCTACAAAGATCATAAATGCTGCCTCTCCTATCTCTGCTCCAAGCTACACGTTAGTTCCTCTATCCTTTCTTGGTATGTTTTGTGACACAGGCCATGGACCATTTTAGTTGCTCTTCTTTGCACAGTCTCTAATGTATTTATGTCTTTCTGGAGATTTGGCCTCCTGACCTGAACACAGCATTCTAGAAGAGGTTGTACCAACAATCTATAAAGGGGCATCGCTACTTCTCTCTTTCTGCTACTAAAGTAAGCTACAATCTGATTGGTTGCTATAGGCAACATCTCCAGTTTTTCAAACCCGCAGCTCAGTAAATCAGGCCCTATAGATCATATAGATGATAAATAGGAGTTACAATTCAATGCAACATCTACTGACTAGTACATTACACCACAAACAAGGGATTTCCAGTGACCCTTATACATTGCATACCAATGACCATCATCCAATACAGAGAGCATTATAGTTACCTATCTAAACAACACAGAGAACATCATCCTAATAACCTTTATTCTTTACAGACATCTTGGTAACCATATGGGAAATAATTTGAATTTATATCGTCATATGTTCCATAATTAATTTCTAAATAAAAAGATTTATTATGGAGCATATAATGTATGATTAATTATAAAGTTCTTTATTTCTCCTGGTCACCTGGTCAGCATCAGTCTTGCACATCTCCCAGAGTACAATGGACACCAATGGATAGGAGGACATCATTAGTAACTTCCTTGTAGAATCACGACAAAAAGACTGATTGTTACTGATGTGCTGTGGTGAGCCACGGCTTTGTGTCTGAAGTCTTTTATTGCAGTCTCGGTTCTCAATACTAAAAAGGTAGCAATGTCATTCTCTCTTCATGAATGGCCTATATTGCCATCTCAGCCTCACGAATCATGAATAAATCACTGTCTATCCCAAGATTTAGGAAAGATGCTTAACATGAGAAAGATAATAAGGCATTTAAAGAACTATAGAAAAATATAAGGAAAATAGTCTATGCAATGGAAACAATCCACCATTAATATACGGATGTTGTCATTGTGGCACTGTGTTAATAATGGATTAAATACATGGCTTGACAAAGCAGAATGGCAGTTTTAAATAAGTAAATTTAAAGAGGATGAATAAAACACATCCCCAAACACCACATAAGTAACAAAACATGGCCCCTTGGAAAGTCAAAATGATTATCATCCTCAGCTTGCAGATCTTCACTGAGGTCATGAGTTTGATTCCCAACTAGGCCTCATCTGTGTGGAGTTTGTATGTTCTCCCTGTATCTGCATGGGTTTCCTTCGGGTGCATATGAATGCTGACATTTAGGCGGATCAGTCTTAGCAACTGTGGGAGAAGCATGAATTGCGCTGTAGAAAATGGCTCGAAATTGCCATTCACTATTGAACCATTGTCTGATGCAAAACAGATCATCGTACCAGCAAGCCACACCCAATGTCATGTGTAATTCTTAGCATGTAGGTGGCTTGGGACATAAACATACCTGTGCCTCTTCCTACGACTACCACATGCAAAAAAAAGTAAATTATTGACAGGTGGAGTAAATAACATTGATCATCTACCAATAATTCAGCCAGTCGCTAACAGGAGTGATTCTTGAGAAATGGAAAATAGCAAATGTAGTCCTTCCGCATAAAAATGGAAGCAAGGAAAAAACTACAGAACAGTGAGCCTTAAATCAGTAGTAGGGAAATTGATGGAAACACTGTTAAAGGAACAAATTGTACAATATCTTAAATCCAGTAACTTACAAGATCCCAGGCAGCATGGATCCACTGAGGGGAGATCATGTCAAACAAATCTTATAGAATTTTTGATTAAGGCTTTTGACACTTTGCCACATCACAGACTGTTAAATAAGCTGGGAACTTTGGGGTTCAACTTAAAGATTGTTGCATGGATAAGCTCTGGGTTACAGGATAGACAACAGAGGGTTGTAATGAATGGAATCCCTTCTGGGATGGTAAGGTAATCAGTGGAGTTCCCCCTGGGATCTGTACTTGGATCAATGCTTTTTAATATCTTTATTGGTGATATTGCCTGTGGCATAGAGGGGAAAATATGCCTTTTTGCAGATTACACAATGATATACAACAGGGTAGACATGCCAGGAGGGGTACACAAAATGACTGGTGATCTAAGTAGACCGGAGGAATGAAAGTGTGTGGCCACTGCAGTTTATTGTCAAAAAATGCTAAATTATGCACTTTTGGCACAAAAACCCAAAAGCTCAATATATCATTAAATAATCATTATTTCATGTGACTTAAATGTAGCCAAGAAATGTAACAAAGCAATGACAAAAGCAAGTCAGATACTTGGCTACAAAGATCATAAAAGCTGCCTCTCCCATAACTCTGCTCCAAGCTACACATGTTTAGTTCCTCTAGCCTTTCTTGGTATGATTTGTGACACAGGCCATGTACCATTTTAGTTGCTCTTCTTTGCACAGTGTCTAATGTATTTATGTCTTTCTGGAGATTTGGCCTGAACACCTGAACAGACCTTAACACAGCATTCTAGAAGAGGTCGTACCAACAATCTATAAAGGGGCATCACTACTTCTCTCTTTCTGAAACTAAAGTAAGCTACAATCTGATTGGTTGCTATAGGTAACATCTCCAGTTTTTCAAACCCGCAGCTCAGTAAATCTGGCCCTATATATCATATAGATGATAAATATGAGTTACAATTCAATGCAACATCTACTGACTAGTACATTACACCACAAACAAGGGATTTCCAGTGACCCTTATACATTGCATACCAATGACCATCATCCAATACAGAGAGCATTATAGTTACCTATCTAAACAACACAGAGAACATCATCCTAATAACCTTTATTCTTTACAGACATCTTGGTAACCATATGGGAAATAATTTGAATTTATATCGTCATATGTTCCATAATTAATTTCTAAATAAAAAGATTTATTATGGAGCATATAATGTATGATTAATTATAAAGTTCTTTATTTCTCCTGGTCACCTGGTCAGCATCAGTCTTGCACATCTCCCAGAGTACAATGGACACCAATGGATGGGAGGACATTAGTAACTTCCTTGTAGAATCACGACAAAAAGTCTGATTGTTACTGATGTGCTGTGGTGAGCCACGGCTTAGTGTCTGAAGTCTTTTATTGCAGGCTCGGTTCTCAATACTAAAAAGGTAGCAATGTCATTCTCTCTTCAGGAATGGCCTATATTGCCATCTCAGCCTCATGAATCATGAATAAATCACTGTCTATCACAAGATTTAGGAAAGATGCTTAACATGAGAAAGATAATAAGGCATTTAAAGAACATAACTATAGAAATATATAAGGAAAATAGTCTATGCAATGGAAACAATCCACCATTAACATACGGATGTTGTCATTGTGGCACTGTGTTAATAATGGATTAAATACATGGCTTGACAAAGCAGAATGGCAGTTTTAAATAAGTAAATTTAAAGAGGATGAATAAAACACATCCCCAAACACCACATAAGTAACAAAACATGGCCCCTTGGAAAGTCAAAATGATTATCATCCTCAGCTTGCAGATCTTCACTGAGGTCATGAGTTTGATTCCCAACTAGGCCTCATCTGTGTGGAGTTTGTATGTTCTCCCTGTATCTGCATGGGTTTCCTTCGGGTGCATATGAATGCTGACACGGACAAGAAAAAGAGAGCATGTCTCCCGTCTCCTACATGAGCTGAACTATTTTTCCGTTATGGTAAATGAGAGGAAGTTGAAAATTTTTCTTACATCTTATTTTACAAGCTTTAAAGCCCCACTGGCCCCCTATTGATAAGCACTAGGAGTAATGAGATTTGAAGCTGTAGGACACTTACCCTGTAATTATCCATTAGCATAGCTAACCATGGCTTTATAGTCTTCATCACATCTGAAAGCAAATGTTTTTCAACTTCAGATCCATCATTAAAGGTCAGATTACCCACATGGATTGATTTCCTTACTTCTGAGAGTGCCAAAAAAGAGCCAAAGTACCTCTGGTCTCCAGGCTCCTGCCATTAACAAGTGACAAGTAATAGTGTGAGAATAACACCAAACAAGAAACTTTTTGGAAGTATTTGGAATTCATTTGTTAAAACCACAGCAAAACGAAAATAAGCTTTAAAATGATGTATACAGTAATACACTTTTGATTGACATGGTGAGGAACAGTCTTTGAAATACATAGGCTAGCTAGGCAAAAACTACAAAGGCAAGATTTAATTACAGAGCCCATTAATGTTTAGCAGAGTCATTAGGATCATGACCCTGCAACATAATACATACAGATTAAAGTAAATTAGTTGGGCAAAAGTCGGATTTGCGAAAAAGAATAGTACATGGTTTTCATTTTAGTCACATTAAAAGATCACCTTTTACATAATACATGGAAAAGCCATTAATTAGTTGTCTCTTTCATGTGTAAAAGTGGAAATAAAATAATATGCGTGGCAAGTCATTTAACATTTTAGAGTGATCTGGTGCCTGAAGTAATAACTACATCCTGGAACTAACTCCAGTGATAACAAATACAATTTTGCACCTAAATTAAAAGTTCCTGATTATTATCATTAGAACACACAAAAAAAAAAAAAAAAAAAAAAAAAAAAAAAAAAAAAAGGAAGATCCAGAGTTTGAAAAAAAATATAAATATTACACCTGGGCAAAACCATGTCGAGTTCCAGAAAAGAGAAATTTCATCTGTTGCTAACAGTATTACAGATGAGAGTTGACATTTTCCTAGTCTAAAAAAACAAACAGTTAAAATGTAAAGCTGTTCTGTATCTGTGTGAAAAACAAAATATTCTCCCTGCATGCAAAAGAAGAAAATTAAATACATTTTCCCTGCAAATAAACATTGTATTTTCCTGGTGTAACTTTCTACCTGATGTGTTCTTATTTTCTGTTATGAAAATTAGAGATTACTCAGCTGGGTATGATATCATTAAATGAAGATCTGTTTTATTTTCATGGATTTACAAACATATATTAGGGAAAATGTAATATACAGATACACAAAATTGTGGGCACTATGGACTGGTTCCCGATGTAAGAAATGTGGGTGTTTTCTAGATCCAACTTTTTGTGTTTATTATTGGCCAGAACAGGCCGCCATCAGGGGGGGAGGGGGCAGCTGGGCCTATTGTCCCGGGCCCGAACAGAGAGGGGGCCTGGGATAGCCCCTGGCCTCCTCTCTGTCCTGCCCAGGACACTAATAAAACCACCGCTGGCGCTGCGGTATCTTTGTTGGCAGAAGCCTGAATGCAACATGCAAGGAAGAAGGCCCTGCGTATCAGACTTCTGCAATTACATTGCTGAAGGACCACGGCACTCTGTGTGTGATGTCACGACTTGTGACATCACATGGGGTGGAACACCGTTCGGCTGCAGAATACTGCGCCCTAGAGCTGCTCTGCAGGAGAGGCTGTGACGGAGAAAGACAGGACGAAAAAAAGAGGTAAGTAAATCAGTTATTTTTTAAACGATCAAAAAAAATTCTGTGTCAGAACTTGATTGACATGGTGGCAGGTTTGATAGATTTTGCCCAAAATATTCCAGTGTGTGAAGGGAGGGGGGGCAACCTGCCTATTTTGTCAGTCCCGGGCAGGAGAGGCTGTGACGGAGAAAGACAGGACGAAAAAAAGAGGTAAGTAAATCAGTTATTTTTTAAACTATCAAAAAAAATTCTGTGTCAGAGCATGATTGACATGGTGGCAGGTTTGATATATTTTGCCCCAAATATTCCAGTGTGTGAAGGGAGGGGGGGCAACCTGCATATTTTGTCAGTCCCGGGCCCCACAATTTCTGATGGCAGCCTTGGGCCAGAAGTTACAACAAAACAAACATAATTGTATCCAATCAGTTCTAAGTAACCAATAAAACCAAGCAGTCACACTTGTATGAAGTAGAATATCTATAAAAAATTTGAGAGTCATTGCTATGCAAATGTCTGTTACAAAACAAATAATGAACACATTACATGTCTTATGTGTGGGCCATGCACACTCCAAATAAAAGGAAAAACTAAATGTAGAATACAAATGGTCGCTTTAGAAATAAAGCCTGGAACTCTGGTGACAAGGACAGGGCACATCTACATCTAACTGCACCTTATTTAATCAAAATACTTTAAATGCCTATTTTAGCAATAACTTTTACCTGGCATTGCAGAAAGTTGAAGTAATTGCTGCAACCTGTAACATTTTGATAAAAAGAAGGGTATAATGTCCGGTCACCATTCAGCAAAGAGTCAAAAACCTAAAAAAAACAATAACATTATGTACAGTATTATTACTACCAATTCCCTAACGGGGAAAAAACCATCAAATATTGCACATTTAAAACACATTGGGGCTGATTCAGCACTGTCCTTACACCTTTTTTTTTTAGGTGTAAATGTAGACCAGAGCAATTACATGTTGAACTGCAAGGGGAGGCAAATTTAAATAGTGAAAGCAGAGTTAGAATTGAGAGGTGAAGTTTCTTAGCTCAACTCTATTTTATAGATTAAACATAAAGCTATGCAGTATTTTAGTTCTGTAGGCAAATGTAAGATATTTTTCCTGCATGCAAAAGAATTAAAATGATTTATCCCCCCTCTTACTTTGCAAAATGGTTTAGCCAAACCGTAAGGGCGAAACAAGTGCAAGTGTACTCTAAAATTCTGGATCAGCCCCATTGTCATCGCAGTTTACCAAAAGCTGCAGAGGCTTTTTGCATTCAATTAAATAATGTACTTAAATAAGTGGTTTAAAATAAAAAAGGGAACAGGCAATAGATTGTAAAGCCCAGAGTTCACTGAATGCTCTTTGCCGCGGCAACATTAGCGTAATAGACTAAAATGTGCAGAGTCTGCAGCATTCCTCTTCCGTTGTTCAGGATTTCCCTGTTCAGGGGTCACAAAGCCTTATCTAAAAATAAAAATAACTGGGCACGTAAGGACATGACAGGGGTGCATTTAAGGAAGGTCTTATATTTTCCAAATTTGATTTAGGTAACAGAGGAGTGGCAATCACAAAAACGTCTACAACTCTATCAAACATTTGCCAGAACTAGGGCAGTAACTAGCAACGTGTGAGGGGCATCTAGGGGCTGAGTTGTAGCACCAGATATTTAAAGTCTTTAGGTTCAGTATTTAAGTCCAATCTAAAACAAAAAGTAGTGCCAGCCACAAAAACCATTCCAAAGAATACCCGCGATGGTCCAGATCCAGACCTACGCACGAGAGCGATTTTACGCTGGCCGCTGATGTAAAACCGCACATTAGTATTTACTACACATGCACGCGGTAGATGTTACGCCACGTAACTCAGAGCGTACATCCCATTCACGGATAAACAGCGTAACTATGCTGGAAGGGGCGAGCCAGCCATACCACACCCATAAGTAGGATTCAGAGGCGGGATGAGGCATTTAAATCGTACAGTATGGGCGTGCTTAGGCAGTTAGGTACGTGAGACCTATACGTATGTCAGTACTTACACTGAAAAGTTACGGTAGGGTTTGGGAAGCATAAAACGACCAAAGTACATATGAGCGAGGGGAGTGTCTAGGGGAGTGCATAGAAAGTACGCTAGGTAAATACGCTACGCGATGAAACGTATCAAGCACTTAGGTCTGGATCGATGATGTTATGATACCATGTTGCTATGCTATATTCCCAGTATATTAATGACAAAAGCCAAGAACAAAGTAGTGGTCATAACAGAGGTTATACTGTTCCATTTAATAAATATTACATTGTAATCTATAGCCAACAGGGACTTCCATCCATTACTTATGGCAAGTTACAGTCTGGTATTCAACTTTACAACTTTGTGCAATATACTGTGCTAGAGCTTCAGATAACAGATCCCCAAACAAACATTTCCTGTATTAGGAAGTCTCTGTACCAGCAGTGGCATTACTGTGGCTACTGCTGGTGACTGGACAAGGCTGCAAGACAGTAGCAGATGCAATACCATACAGCAGAGGTGAGATTTAAGAAATAGGATATGCAAAGTAGTAAAGTTACGTACGTCAGTAGCTATGGGGAAGGGGCAGACCCTTCACTTACGATGGCTCTATCCCTGCCATATAGGCGGGGATAGTCATTTAAATGAAGGGTCCGGGGCAGGGGAAGCCCTGTTACGACTATACCGGAAAAGTTAAAGTAGGAATTTTTACATGCAAGCGTCCAGATTTACTACCAAGAGCAGACAGAGCATGGGACGTGCACTCGCCGCTATGGCTACATAATTACGGACCCCCTCACGCACGTAAAGGGTGCAGAGGTCTGGAGCCATCCTAATGGTTATAACCACTGCTATATAGCAAAGGATATAGCACCACCACTAGTTATGTCAGGGAATTACACTCTAATAGAAGTACAGCCAAACACCTGTTTTCTGGGAAGTCATGAAATGCATGCAGGTAGCGCAGATGAGGTAAAACTTGGCACACAACCCTGCGTTTCTCACAAGTGTCTGTAGAGAACAGCTCATTTATTTCAACAACATTTTATTTCAGACGTTTTATGTTCCTATAGCAGTGACAATTCCATTCAGATTGCAGAATATCACAAGCACAGATATCCTCTCTCAATAGTTACAAAGTTACAACATAGGATTTTGCCATCAGGGACATATAAAAACATGCGATCTGCCTAAACAGCTGAAAATCTTCAACTTGTTCCCAGTAATTTATCCATGCAGTCATCAGCTTAGAGCCAGCGCTCCTATACTTTACTGTACTTGGCCCTTCCTTACAGTGCGTCACACACTGACTTCATCTGTAAACAGCCCATTCACTGCATTTGTGTAGTTCCCTATTGAAACAGGTCTATCAGGCATGTGTATATTAAGCCTGCATGAAGGTAAGGTCATGAACACAAACTGAAAAACAAAGTATTCAGATAGGGACACTGTGAGGAGCTCATATAACAAAGGTTATATGAAGGAGAGGAGTGCGGATAACAAGAAAGGGACAGTGTGGGATATTTAATGAGTAAAAGTTTTATCATCATAAAACATTTTTACTTGTGGATGTGCCTTGACTTTGGGCAGGTGAGCTTAACCCAATATACCAGTAGTTCCCAAACTTTCTCAGTTCGAGGCACCCTTAGGGTCTCCATATATTTTTTCAAGGCACCCCTAAGACAAAAATAGAATAGAATACAATATGAAATAGAAACATTCCGAGTCACCCCGGTGAGAGCGTCGCGGCACCCCAGGGAGCCGCGGTGCACAGTTTGGGAACCACTGTAATATACCTATATTGTGCACTAAATTTCCTTTTTATGTATGTGCTGACACATAGTATAATATAATGTTTGTTATGGAGCACTGGACCTCTCTTGTTCCTTGTAGTTACACTGTGGTGACTTTTGGTCCTTGGCTGCACCTCTTCTATATTATATATATATATATATATTTGCGCACAGGGCCGGTGCTAGAGTGTTCGGCGCCCCCCTGCAAATTTTAAATATGCACCCACCTGTTCAACAACTTAACATTATAGGTAATAGATGATAATATCCATGTAAGCGTCATAAAACAAACTTGTAACCACAATAAAAGAAAGCAAATCATAGTCACTTCTCTACAATACAAACAACCTCCCAGTCTCCACTATACAATTCCCACTTCATCCTAATAACTGCCTCACAATACAGACTATATATATATATATATATATATATATATCTTAGAGAC
>WWET01001216.1:85171-114722 GCA_011038615.1 Limnodynastes dumerilii
TGCGTGTCCTCCCTCTTATGTGTCTCCAGTCTCCCAATATTCCCATCATGTCTCTGCAGCCTCCCAATTTCCCCATCATATCTCTGCAGCCCTCAGTATCCTCATCGTGTCTCTGCAGCCCATCAAAATGCCCCATCATGTCTCTGCAGCCCTACAATTTCCCCATCATGTCTCTGCAGCCCCCCCGTATCCCCTATCACGTCTCTGCAGCCCCCCCATATCCCCTATCACGTCTCTGCAGCACCCCCGTATCCCCTATCACGTCTCTGCAGCCCCCCCATATCCCCTATCACGTCTCTGCAGCACCCCCGTATCCCCTATCACGTCTCTGCAGCACCCCCGTATCCCCTATCACGTCTCTGCAGCACCCCCGTATCCCCTATCATGTCTCTGCATCCTTTCACATTACTTACCTTTGTGTGTCCCTCTTCTTCTGTGGTACTCTCTCTTACTCTTTCCTTGTCCATACAGGAAGTTCCTGTCTGTGGTTGTTGCATAGAGCAGCTGAAAGTTTTTCAATCAGCTGCTCTAAGTAACTGCCACGACAGCTCATGCAGGAACTTCCTCTATGAACTGCAGGTCTCCATAGCAGGATGAGGGATGACCAACGCCTCTCCAGCCTGGTGCCGGTCTTCACCGCGTCACCTCCCCCAGACCGCAATGCGCCGGCCCTGCTTACACACATTTATTTGAATTGAAGCGTGGCCTTGTATTTTCTTGCTACTGTTGCTAGTTACTTTGGGAGCCTGACCCCTCCCCAATATGTCCACGGTACACTTTCAAATGCAGGAGTGTCTTAATACAGACCTCCTGTGTACACATATAGCAGATGGATAGGGACTCGCCTACAGGAGGTGCCTTAACGCTGAACAGGTGACCTTAACCCAATATAGGTATATTGTGAACTAAACCTCCTTTTTCTGAAAGTGCTTACACAGTGTAATATAATGCTTGGTATGGAGCGCCGGATCTGTCTTTTATTGCTTACGGATGATACCTTTTTTTTTTTTTCATCTCAAGAACAGAGATCCCATTTCAAGCTACCAAAACCAAACTTGTGCCTCTTCATATTCCCCAATTTCCTTTACAACAGCTGAAACCTCAATGGCAGAGAGTAGGTGTGGTGGACATGACGCTGCTCCCTTAAATTCAGATGAATCCTTTATAAAGATTTGAATTTGAATCCATTATTTCCAAACTTATCATGAAGACTAAAACATCTGCGGTGAGGTTTACTAAACTGTGGAAAAGGAGAAAATGGAGATGTTGCCTATACCAATCAATTAGATTCTAGCCGACATTATCTAGTATGTAATAGGAAAGCCGGCGCTAGAATCTCACTAGTTGCTATGGTAATATCTTAACTTTTCCACAGTTTAGTAAATCTAGCCCCTAGTCTGTCTGGCCGGGGTGCCAGTCCATCAAAAGGTGAACTTGCTGCATCTAGTTTAGAACTTCACAAAAATATATGTATTCTCGACTACCTGAAAGGCTTTTCCAATTTGAGCGACTATCAACCTTGGACCACTGAATGCTCTGATACCCCTTTCAGATCGCCACTAAAAACCTAGGTTTTTGGCAAAAACCTTGGAACTAAGGTTTTGGGTGGTGATCTTAAAGATACTGGGGTCCTGGTCTTGGGTCTAATAGCCCAGGACACGTGAAAAAAGATGGGTTTTCCTGTGTCTGATGGTGATGTAAAAGGTGCGGACCTGGATTTTTCAACCCTGGTCTCACCTAATATACCCGATTGGAGAAACCCGGCAAATACACAGCAATAATTAAAAAACCTGTCTTATTGCCAGGATGGAGATCTTAAAGTAGTATTTGGTTGCTAACCTTCCACTGTCAGATCTACTCTGTCTTTCCAAATCACTTACACTTCAGCTGTCCAATATATATGAAGTATATACTATTCATTGTTAGTTTGTGACAAGGTGTCTACTCACTTGAAATCACCTCCCCTTGTCTCAACTATTAAAAGGTTTAGGAAAGTTGATCCCAGATTTAAACGTGGACTCCAGGCAAGGACTGGGTATAACTTTAGTGATCGGTCTATTTAAACAAAACTCTTACATACTATAAACAACTCAAATTCCAATTCTGCAGATCCCCTAGAATTTAGCAAATTTGTAATTCAAGACATACAAAGTCCTTTTCAGACAGTGAGTGGGAGAAGATCTTTATCACAGGTCATAAAATTCCTTCTTTCTAATCCTTTAGACTTGCTTTATAAACTGCTCCACAGGTCTTATATGTTAAGCTTTATAAAATCTGGACAATGGAGTTCCTACATTTCTCTCTATAATTGTGACTAATAAGCAGGTTATGAGACGTAAAAGCAAAGAAGATTCCGATAGCACTAGGCCTCAAATAGCCACTCTAGACTGAGACTAGTTAGAGAAATCACAAACACACAACTAAGTTTCAACATCAGTCATATAAAATATTAATATGTAAGGGCTGAAACCTACATACAATGGGCCAGATCCTGAACGAGGTATGCTAGTGTATTTACGTTAACCGATGACGTAAAATCGCCCATTAGTATTTACTGCTCATGCGAACGGCAGATGCTACGCCACATAATGATGAACGTACCATCAGTTTAACTATGAACGAAGAAGCGGGGCATCGATATGACACTAATTACGTAATTACGCTTTGGAGACGGAGGGAGGCATTTCAATTAGACAGTACGGGCCGGGTTAGGCCATCACGTATGCTATCAAAAGTTAAGGTAGGGTTTGGGCAGCGTAAAACGGCCAAAGTACATATATGAGCGAGGGGAGTGCATAGTAATTACACTAGCATAAAATACGCTACGTGTTCTAACGTAACTAGCCCTAGGTCTGGATCTACCCCAATGCTAGTAATTATTAAATCACACTCCTCCGGTTAAGACCACCTATTATCCATATATTGTGGTCACACAATTGGTATAAATTTGAAATCTCCAATCCAAAGTTTATATGGATTGACATGAGTCCACTAGCTAAAAGCGTGTTTAATGTTATATTGTATAGGATCCTTTGACAGACACCTGCTTTTGTGCACAGCAAATACGTTAAGAAGGTATTAGCAAAGATGAATGTTCAGACTGTAAAGATTTTTGTCCCCTAGAAACTAAATAGATAGATCTTTCGGAATTCTTAAGCAGTTCATGGTACATTACAGTATTTTCCATTTCTGACACATCCTATTTTTACTCCAACTATTTCTGGGGGTCATGCAAAACATCTCCATCTCAACTAGCTGAACTATGGTGCCAAAACATACAATTTGATTGGATAATTGTCAAGTGAACATTCACACATGAATATCCATATTATAACTTACAACTCATCTTCCCAGGGATTAATTATCTTATCTAGTACCACACCAATTTCCTCAATATTTGAAGCCCACATCTTAGGAAAAAAGGCTTCTCCCTGTCCCTGCATTTACTATTCCTAATCACAAAGTCCTCACACCAACATAACATATCTGTGTTGATTAAAAAAAATGATGTACTGTGCGTTAAGTACAAATAGGGTATATTTTGACTGCATCATCCTCTGCAAATATATTGGCTGGCATCATTTTCACCAGTTTATGTAAAAACTGTTCCTCCTCACTGTTCTAAGCTTACCTGCCCTGCCCATCTTCATCACCGTCTCCTGTCTGTTCAATCTCTCTCCCTTATACCCCTTTCACATCACAACCAAATACCCGGGATTTTCGCCAAAAACCCGGGTCTCGGCAAAATCCTGGCTATTTGGTTGTGATGTGAAAGGTGCACTTCCGGTGGACCCATGTCAAAAGACCCAGGAATTCAACCCGGGTAAAAAGGAGGGTTATTCCCGGGTAGGGGTACAGTGTAAATTGTACTACCCGAGTTTTTCAACCCGGGTAGCACCTAAAGCACTTGATTGGTGTAATTTTTTTTACTATTGCCCTGGCAACAAGTGTTGCCAGAGCAATGGTAAACAAATTACGCTGTGCGATGACGACAGGGCAGACCCGGGTCTCTGAATTTCCCGGGTCTGCCCTGCAGTGGGAAACAGGGTCTGTGACCCTGGGATCATCTGTTGCCCCGGCAATATCCCGGGTCTCTGAACCTGGGATATTGCTGGGGCTGCGATCTGAAAGGGGTATTAGCATGTTAGTTCTTATGAGTAGGGTCCTCCTCCCTCCTGTCATTATCCCTCTACCCTGTCCTCATTACTTCCCACCTTTTTCTCTCTACGGCTTATCTCTCTCCTTATTCATCTGCTCCTACACACATATCCAGCATCTTTATTTTCCTTAGATATTCTGCTATTGTACATGTTTTGTATTCCTTATTCATGTTTTTATACCCTCTGTTAATTCTTGTATTGTATATGTAACTATTGGTTTTGCTATTGCCTCTGTACGGCGCTGCGGATACTGTGTGGAGCCTTATAAACAATAATAATAATAAATAAACCAGTAAACGTTCGTTAGGCTGACAATCAGTAACTGCACTTTTTTTTGGCTGAAAGGCACATGTTTGCCAATGTTGGAGCACCAACGGAAAAGGTTCTTTGTAAAATAGTGTGGAAGAGATTACATGGAAGACTACATCTGTCAACATCTGTTTGGTGTAATTTGTTAACTTCAGTGACTACCACAGCCTTCAGGATGTGTAAAAAATTTATCAGGACTTATTTATTGCTAGAACTATTAATTATAAAAAAGGAGAAATCTGCACAGATAAAAAATGCAAAGTCATTAGTGAACATTAAATTCAAACTGTTTTTATATTAGATTTACAGATTCATTTTACTGCTGGACTTTGTCAGGGTCTCTGAGTCTTATTGGGTCATGTTCCAGGTTCATACTAGATAACGACAGCTGCCCAATTGGATAAAACCCATCTAACATGGGGGCATTGCAAGACTCAAAGCCCAATTAGTTTTTTTCTTTTTAATCTAATGGTTGCATAAAAATAATAAAACTGTTTAAAACACTGACTAAAGAAAGCTTTATAAACTTTTTGTAAAATGTATAATGCTAAAGCAAATACAGAGCATACAACTACAGTATGTGGGCTTGTATACACAAGAAAAACAAACAAGCATGTGGCTGAGGATGGACAGCTTGTGTACATTGTTAATTCAGTCTATTTGATTGAGATGCAAAAAATTTACGCCAATACATACATCAAACGCATCAATCCACTTCTCCTGTTGGATATAGCTTACTGCCAGATCGGCTTGCCTCTGGACAACATCCCTCTGGTTTTCGTCTACCATGCCAGTTTGGTACAGGAAATCAGCATAGCCACTCAACATCTGTTAAGCAGACACAGCAATCATTAGAATAACTTATTTCCCGTGCTGTATACAAACGTGGTTTGTGTTTAATCCTAATCAGTTAAAGCAATCAGAAATGTTAAAGCTTTTCTAGCCTGAACTTGATACAGCAAATTTACTTATGTTCTGAAACATTTGCTAACAATGCATTACTAAATCTTATGGGAACATGCATTCTCTATCAAAACAGTGTGCAAGAGGAGAAAGGAATTTCACCTCCTTTTGTAGATCAAAAGAATAGAAAATGTAATTAAAATGCCCTACCACTTCAGGATCACAGAGCCCATCTCCAATGGCAATCCCCTTGAAGTTGATTTTGACTTTAGCAGTCGGGTTGTGAGTATGGATATAATAGCCGATAGCAGGAACGTATTTTCCAGCATAAGACTGGCAGAAAAATAAATAAATAAATAAATACAGGATTAAGCATAAAATAAAAGTTATTCATAGAGAACCGGATTCACACTTAAGCAGCTACATTAAAAGGTGTTATACAAAATGACCTACTATGCATGCATAGTAAGTCATTTACGTAATCTACGTTCCATATAGGTATGTAGATTGAGTATGGACGTAGGACGGAGAAAGGAGGCGTGCCACGGCAATCTCTGGGAGGAATTAAGAAGAGTGGGTGGTGGGTGGTATGGAAAGTAGCCAGTGAGGATGGGGTAGGGGAAAGAATGTTCATAGTCTCCTTCTTAAGAAGTAGTATACGAACGGGAAGTTAGGGAAGCCTGAGGGCAACTAAGAGTTCTTATAAACAAATATATTATAATAATAATAATAATAATAAATAATAATAATAATAGGGAGGGAGTTTTAATATAGGTGTGGATTCATGATTATCTTCACCTTCTTGAAGCTTTCTTAAGCTTGAATACGGTCTACAGCTACAACTCATTCAGAGGCAATTATGGACAAATCAAAGGATTCTACTAGCATTTGTATCCATGGTACCATTAATAAACAATATTGAAATTTAATGATATATGGGCTGGATCCAGATTACTGATGCCATTGCCGGATCCCTGCTGTATGCAGACCTTCATACAGGTGAAGGGAGGAGGCCCCTATCCTCACTCATACGGAGATACAATCTAAGGATCCTGGCTTAACACACAGTCACAATGCTCACTTAATAGGAGGATGGTGCAGAAGTCTGGATAGTATTGAGGGTACCTGGCACACGCTCTATGTACCATCTACATACTTCCCCCTATCCCACATAGAAGCTCTTTCAGTTTCCCATTCCATTGTAAGATATGGTCCAAGGACAGAACTCTAGATGCAGATCTGTCCTGGAATTTACTGGATTCTAGAGATTAGAAAATGGCTCCATTCCATAAGTGTGGATCCTTTCCTTAGTCTTCTTAATAAGTTTGTTTTTGACTGCAAAGCACTGTGGAGAACACTGAGACTTTATAAGCTTGAGCTATGTTAAAGGGAGTAAAAATGTTGTTTATTTACACTACCGTTCAAAAGTTTGGGGTCACTTAGAAATTTCCCTATTTATGAAAGAAAAGCACGTTTTTTTCAATGAAGAGAACATTAAATTAACCAGAAATACACTCTATACATTGTTAATGTGGTAAATGACTATACTAGCTGCAAACGTCTGGTTTTTAAAAGAATATCTACATAGGTGTATAGTGGCCTATTACCAGAAACCATCACACCAGTGTTCTAATGGTACATTGTATTTGCTAATCGCGTTAGAAGACTAATGGATGATTAGAAAACCCTTGTACAATTATGTTAGCACAGCTGAAAACAAGATTGCTCATTAGAAAAGCTATAAAACTGTCCTTTCCTTTGAGCTAGTGGAGTATCTGGAGCATCACATTTGTGGGTTCCATTATACGCTCAAAATGGCCAGAAAAAGAGAACTTTCATGTGAAACCCAACAATCTACTTCTTAGAAATGAAGGCTATTCCATGCGAGAAATTGCCAAGAAACTGAACATTTCCTACAACGGTGTGTGCTACTCCCTTCAGAGAACAGCACAAACAGGCTCTAACCAGAGTAGAAAGAGAAGTGGGAGGCCCCAGTGTACAACTGAGCAAGAAGACAAGTACATTAGAGTCTCTAGTTTGAGAAATAAATGCCTCACAGGTCCTCAGCTGGCAGCTTCATTAAATGGTACTTGCAAAACGCCAGTGTCAACGTCTACAGTGAAGAGGCAGAGTGGCAAAGAAAATGCTATATCTGAGACTGGCTATTAAAAGGAAAGGATTAATACGGGCAAAATAACACAGACATTGGACAGAGGAAGATTGGAAAAAAAGTTTAAGGTGTTATGGACAGAAGAACATTTGTGAGATGCAGGGAAAAGATGCTGGAAGAGTGCCTGATGCAATCTGTCAAGCATGGTGAAGGTCTGGGGCTGCTTTGGTGCTGGTAAAGTGGGAGATTTGTACAAGGTAAAAGAGATTTTGTAATACACAGAATAGTTTGTGATAGGGTAATTACCCTATCAAAAACTAAGATTTCTCTTATGGGCACTCTGGGTCTCTGTTAATTGAGAATATTTATTTGACCTAAAAATTTTTAATCTTTATTAATATGCATTAAAAATAATGTAATGACCCAATATTTGACTTTGACGTTGTGATATATATTATTCAAAATAAATGGTTTTCTCCTACAGTGTATTACACCGATAATATTTATTAAAATTTAATATGTATTGTGTCTTGGTTCTATTGATCCGTTATACAGGAATAAAGTTGTATTGCAGAACTGTGTCTCACAATAATTTAATATCATTAATGTCTCATTGTTAATTGATATTAGTGTCTACTATTGTAATCAGAAAGTATCATGTATCACACGTTCATTAAAAAGACAGCATCTTGATGTACAACGTACAACTTGTGTAATTATTCTCTTATAATGAGTGTCATGCAGAGGTTGCTACAGGTAGTTTACTGTGTTATAAATGATGGTTACAATCATCTTGAATAAAGTAACATTTTATCTTGCAACAAATGTTGCTACTGACATTTATTTCTACTTGTGCATATTCACAGACATACACCAAAGTAAAAGTGACGCTATTAACTAATTACTGATATTATATATTTATGAGACAAAGATCTGAACTAACAACCCAGTATCTATAACATATCAATTAATGTAAAAAAAAGCGGGTGCTTGATGCCTTAATGATTATTCCTATGACCTCTCATGTTAGGTGTAAGTGGTTAGCAAATCCTAATAAATAGCACTTTTATTATAAGGTAAGCCTTATTGCTAGACTGTTAATATAGAGCTAGCAGTATCTACACCTTTAAGTATACGGGGTATAAATAATTAATAAAGCGCTCAGGTCTAGATGATACTCTACAAAAACCCAGAAATAATGCCAATGATCTATGTTAAACACCCTTATATTTATAGGGTGTCATTTAAAAGGCAGGTGCTTATACCCTCTATGATAGTCTGTATAGATCGTTAGATCGTTAAACTAAGATTGTTAACCACATAGCAGTAGTCTTTAGAAGTACTGATCTGTATTTATATTGTATATCTAAAAGACTAAACAATAGTAAGCTGACATAAGCTCCACTATGTGCTGATATACTTAGAGAGGCACGTGGAGATGTTTCCTATGCGGCATTTAAGTAGAAGTAACGCTACCCCCAGGCTAACCATCCTCAAGAGACACAGATCTGGATTAACAACCCAGTATCTGCAATATTGAACTATCGACCAAATTACATAAAATAAAACAAAAAGCGGGTGCTTGTGCACAGCACACCGCCAAACTAGTATTTGAATCATTTGAAAATGATGATTAATATTAATATATGCATATTTGATAAGCATGATTATTATAGGATTAATTACTATGAATTCATCTACTACTAATATATTTCATTTATATGGATTACTAAACGATATACAAATATCCAGGGGGAATGAACCCCTGCATGACACTCAATATAAGAGAATAATTACAGAAGAGTGTACATCAAGCTGCTGTGTAATGACCGTGTGATACATGATACTTTCTAAATACAATAGTAGACACATATCAATTAACAATGAGACATTAATAATATTAAGTTATTGTGAGACAGTTCTGCAATATAATTTTATTCCTGTAACGGATAAATAGAACCAATACACAATACATATTACATTTTAATAAATATTATCGGTGTAATACACTGTAGGAGAAAACGATTTATTTTGAATAATATATATCACGACGTCAAAGTCAAATATTGGGTCATTACATTATTTTTAATGCATGTTAATAAAGATTAATTAATATTAGGTAAAATAAATATTCTCAATTAACAGAGACCCAGAGTGCCCATAAGAGAAATCTTAGTTTTTGATATATATATAATGTAAATATGGTTTTTTAGCCTTAAATTAAATGTTTTTGGCCCGATTCAACGAGCTTTGCACACTGCGTTATTTGTGGTGCGAAGCAAATCCAGCAAATTTATTTTGTGGACTTTTATACACACCCCATAGAGGTGCACATAAAAATCCGCAAATTTAGCCTACCGTAATAAACTGAGAAAAGCGCACCACGCTGGCATCGGGCCCTTTGCTTGTTATCAATAACATCCTTTAGAATAGCAACTTATATTTTACAGTGTGATTCGTCAGATGTCTTCTTCATTGGCTTACACTAGAGATGAACGGCTCCCCCGATACTTCTCCCAAAACCAGAAAAAAACATTTAATCCTATTACTATTTCATATATGTAGTTTTTTCATTAGTTTAAATGAACAGTCCACTTCATGCATGGAAAACCTGATCATCATTCAAACAGTTCACTCCGACAAGGGCCCTGGACAGCAAGAGGTAAACATTTACTTCCTTGCCCTCTTTCCACAACAACTGGTTTTGATTTGAGTGAGCAGAGTAAAAACGTGTCTGGCAGACTCATCTGCAGGCAAGAAAAAAAAGGAGTTAAACAAGAGCGCACAAGCTGTTTTATACAGAATTAATTGTTAGAGTCACTTTTGTGCTGGAGGGATCTGCCCGCTATGCTTTGTTTCATCTGATGGAACAAACCTATAAAGATGCTGGTTTGGATTTATTGAAGTTCAGATAAAAGGACTGGGGGTCTCACTAAAGAGAATATTGACATCATGTTGCGCATCTTAGGGCATTTTGAGGTGGCAACACTAGCACATCTTTCATGGGGTGGATCAATAAAGAATTTAAATGTTTCACAATGCAATTTAGTGTGAGTAGAGGGGCATTGTACAGTGGTTACTGCCTTATTGCTTCAAGAGTCTTTGGGTATATATATACACACACACACACACACTTTTCGTTTGTCAACTTGATAAATATCTAGAACAATACAGCATCCTTGGATCAGCAGCAATTACAAAGATACACAATACAATACCATAAGGAATAGTTGCAGAGATCTACCCAGAAGAACATTATAACACAGAACATGAGGGGTTGGATATGGTGAGGGGGGGGGGGGGGGGTCAAGTATTTGAGTTGGGGGGCTCCGCTGTCTAGGGGGGAATTGGGGGACTCAGCTGTCTACGGAGGAACAACCAGGTATTACTGTATGTTCAAATAGTTAAAGGTTATGGATTGATGGGGGTGATTCTAGTTGCCCAATGCTCATTTCTTATAGAATTGCTCAATGGCACAAGTTCTGCCCAGACACCCGGAGGCAAGCGTGACACTGGCGTGCGGTCAGGACATCGTGCAGTGCATTCCTGGGACGAGGTAAGGTTAATCCCTTTAACAGAGCCCGCAGACAGTAGTAATAGGCTATATGACCGGCATGGGCCCATTGTGTCCAGAGTATTACAACAACTTTTTCAACCCCTTAATGAAAGCAAGTC
The DNA here is from genome assembly GCA_011038615.1 of Limnodynastes dumerilii. Lineage (NCBI taxonomy): Eukaryota > Metazoa > Chordata > Amphibia > Anura > Limnodynastidae > Limnodynastes > Limnodynastes dumerilii. Next base: position 96,329 of record WWET01001216.1, read on the forward strand.
CATAGCTCAGGCCATCGTGTTCCCCTCCTCGCAGAAAGGCTTTACATTAAATGTGTGTTCATACAGGAGCTGTGACTGAGAAACCAGCGAGCGCACACTGCCTCCCTCTACACAGATAGCTCAGCAGCACTGCAGGGTTACACAAGGATACTGATCTTATTACACCAAGGCCAATTTAGAACATTAAATGAATATGATAAATTGAATGGAAATGACCATGTCACCGAGTTTCTAAACATTCAGATACAATTTAGTGAGCTTTTTGGCTACGAGGATGAGCGGCTTAAATTGTTAAAGAATAAACTGTATTTTTAAAGCCAGGTCATCAAGATAACACAGAGCACAGAGGATAAACCATACAAAGTGCAACAATTGATTTATTTACAACACAACATGAATAAAGGTCATCATGAAAATAAATGGAGTTCACAGTAAGGCATCATATCAGAGGATACCAAGACACAGGCAGTATTGTACTGTGCAATTATGTTAGTAACATGCACCGTATTCATCCGATGCTGCACCATTCTGTGTCAATGGCCCAAATCCAGACTTACGTTCCCTTTACGTATCAACGTGTAGCGTGTTTATGCTATCGTCATTACTATGCTCTCCCCTCGCTCGTACGCACATTTGCCGTTTTACACTTTCCAAAGCCTACACCTTAAATATTCAAAGCGCAACTACTGTCAGCCGTAATGGCTGCATGTACTTACGCGCCTAAGCACGCCCATACTGTACGATTTAAATGCCTCACCCGCTTCCCAAGCGTAATTACGGGTGTCATATGGCTGGAACGCTCCTTCTTTCGTAGTTACGCTCTTGATACTAGGATTGGTCGTATGTACAGAGTTACGTGGTGTAACATCTTCAGCGCACATGAGCAGTATACAAAATAGCGTTTTTACGACTCCAGACAGCTCTGGATCTGGCCCCTTATCACTAACGGTGGTTGCTGCATATCAGGACTTTCTAAGAGGGACCTGTCTCCAGAGAAGCGGTTTCAGAATTTCCACATGCTAGTAGAACTTTTGTCGTACCAAATGTTTCTTTAAAAACAAAAAGGGGTAGATCCAGAACTACGTTTGCCGTACGTTTCCTCGCGTAACGTATTTACGCGTGCATACCTTCTACACACTCCCCTAGGCACACCTCTTGAATGTACGTAATTTGACCAAGATCCACTTTCCAAACCCTACCTTAACTTTTGGCAACGTAACCGCAGTGATCCGCTCACATACGTATGGGCAACACGTATTTACAATGTAGCTCCAATGGGTAAGAGACTGATGTGAAAGTGAAATGTTCTCTGTAAAGCGCTATGTAATCTGATGGCGCTATATAAAACCTGTTAATAAATAATAATAACACTCCTGTGAAATCCAGTCAGCCAAAAGAAAAAATACCCTCTAACACCTATAATATCCTACCAACACAAACTGATCTAAAATAAGGAGAGATATTGATACAATAACAAAAAGAAAAGAAGTAAAGCATAAGAGAAAAAGAAAAAGAACATTCTTGCTATTTCCACTAATGATCCAAATGGGGTCTAACTTTTTCTCCCCAACAACATATATAGTTGAAGAGAACCACCTGTCTAAAGCTCCAGAGAGAAAACTGCAGTCGGAACCAGTGCCTAAACAACTGAAAAACCCCCTCCTCATGGCAAGTCCAAAAGTCAGGGCTTTTTTAGTTAGATTCATTTTATATGCACTTTTTTTTCTTAGTACCTCCATGGAGAATTGAAATACGTACAAATCTCTGACAACACCACAAAACAGCATAGTAGCAGAAAATGTAAAAGTGAAGGGGAAAAAATATTAAACAACCACACAACTATGAAAACGGAACAGGCGTCAAGAAAAAACAAAACTCCACAGCCTTAACACGTTTACCACAAGGCAGTGATCGTGCTACATTGTTTTTTTGCCAGAGTAAAAATACTCCTTATAACATTTTTAAGGAGCATTTTTAGCCAAAGAGGAGTGTATTATTATTGGTAACTAAATTAAATGGTAAAGTGTTCTATGCTGTTCCAAACTCACCATGTATAAGTGATAACTATGATCGGTTGCTTCCCTGCCTCAATGCCAAGATTTGGACATAATATAACACTTTACCATTTTATTTCATTACCAAATTCTATTCACCTCTTTTGATAGAGGAATATCACATCTAACTGAAAATTGTATGGTAGGGCACATTAGAGGTCTGAGGGACACACACAAATGCAAATGATAGAAAATTATATATTATATATATATATATAATATTATTACCTGTTAATATGGTTTCCTAGACTCCTCCACGGCAGCATACACAATGGGTTAATTCCCCCTTCCGAGCCAGAGCAGGACCAAAAGAAGACACGGAGGTATATAATGACTGCACTTCTTCCTTCCTGTGTCTTCCATTCTTGCTCAGCTCATGCAAAAAAATAAACTGGTACATCCATTAATAACATAGGGCCGGGTATTACCTGTATGCTGCCGTGGAGGAGTCTAGGAAACCATATTAACAGGTAATAATATAGCGTTTCCTATTCCTCCCCCGGCAGCATACACAATGGGTCATACCTCAGCACTTTATCATAGGGAGGGTACAACAAAATAACATCAGTAACAATATATCTATTAATGCATAGACATAAGTACATATATATATATTTTTTATTTTTTTTATATATATTTTATTTTTTTTTCATTTTATAACACCACAGCACTCAATACTCTTCTACCGAATCTAGCATCGGCTGAAGCAAATACATTAATTCTGTAATGCTTTGTGAATGTATGCGGGGAGGACCAACCCGCCGCCTTACACAGCTCCTCAAATCGAGGCTGATTCTCTCTCAGCCCACGATGTTGCCACCGACCTTGTGGAATGAGCCTTCAAAGACACTGGTGGTTCTAAGCTTCTCTCCTTATAGGCTTGTGAGATACAAGTCCTTATCCACCTAGCAATAGATGCCTCGGAAGCAGGTCCTCCTTTGTTCTTTCCCTCTATTACAACTAGCAGTTGCTTCGATGACCTGAACGACTTTGTACGTTGTAGGTAAATATGTAAAGTCCTTACCATGTCAAGCGTATTTAATCTTTTTTTCTTTTCATTCTTAGGATCAGGACATAAAGATGGTAATACGATTTCCTGATTAATGTGGAATTGTGACACGACCTTAGGAACAAAAGCAGGATTCGTTCTCAGAACTACCTTACTTTGGAAGAAGTTTAAGAAAGGTTCTTCGCACCATAGAGCCTGTAATTCCGAAACTCTTCTAGCAGATGTTATTGCTATTAAGAATGCTGTCTTCCAGGTGACAAATTTGACATTCACTTCTTCCATTGGTTCAAAAGGTGCTCCTGTCAGAACATCCAGAACCAGATTGAGATCCCATGGTGCCAATGGGTTCTTAAAGACTGGCCTGATCTTAGATGCTGCCCTTATAAAGCGTGCTATAGATTTATCTTGTGCCAAGTCTCTGTCCATTACTGCACTGAGTGCTGATACCTGGACCTTTAAGGAGCTTGTAGCCAGACCTTTCTCTAGCCCTGTCTGGAGAAATTCTAATATATCTCCAATTGACGCTGTGTCTGGAAGGATCCCTTCCTTCCTACACCATAAGGTAAATGTCCTCCATATTCTATAGTAAGTATTGGATGTGGATCTTTTCCTGGCCTTGAGCAAAGTGTTGATGACCTTCATGGAGAAGCCCTTAGCTTTTAGTCTGCTGGTTTCAGCAGCCATGCCGCTAACTTCCAATGTTGCGGATTTGGATGTCTCACCTTGCCCTGCGTTAGCAGTGATGGTGAAACTGGCAGCTCCCAAGGCCTGTCGACTGCCAGTTGCAGTACCTTGGGGAACCAAGCTCTCCTCGGCCAATAGGGAAGTATCGCTATTACAGCTACTTTCTCCCTCTCTACCTTCTTCAGCAGTTGCGGAATCATTGGTAATGGTGGAAAAACATAAGCTAGGACAAAGTCCCATTGTGCCGTAATTGCATCCACTGCCAGAGCTAGTGGGTCTCTCCTGACCCTATCCCACCATTTCTTACAGCCTGACCCTAACCCACCATTTCCCACAGCCTGACCTTAACCCTCCCTCCCCTGCAGCCTGACCCTAACCCTCCATACTCCGCACAGAGAAGTTATTCACCTTAGATAACAGCGGTGGAGGGATATCGATGGCATTTCTGAAGGAGAATGGGTGAAGTATGCCGAACAGCATACTCAACCATTCTAAAAAATAATTTAAAAAAAAGTAGAAAAAAGGCAAGTGTTCGAAATAGGGACATCCAAAAAGGAACTTTCAGATGTCCCTATTTCGGAAATGGGACATTCTGTACGGGGATTGCAACAAACGCTAGGGAAATGTCCTGTTAATGGCACCATACACCTCCTCTGATGGGACCGATAATCCTAGCAGAATAGGGGAGGGGGGGCAGCGCTCTCTATGGAGCTGCTGCAGAGCTATGTACAAAGCTGCTCCGACAGCTTAGAAGTTTACCTTTAAAGCTGTCAGAGCAGCATAGTGCATAGATCTGCAGCGTCTATTGCAGAAGTAGTACAGACAGGGATCAGCCAAAACCGTCCCTCTCTGTACTATTCCCTGCATTAGACACTGCTGCATATCTATACACTATGCTGCTCTGGCAACTTTGAAGGTATACCTCAAGAGCAGCTTTACACATAGATCTGCAGTGGCATCTATTACAGGGATAGAGAGCCATTCAGCTTGCCATTCAGCAGTCCCATGTGTAGCTCTACACATGGGACAAAATAGAAAGCGTGCCTGATATTTCTCAGGCGTCATACACAGGCGTTAACGCGATCACTGCCACAAGGTATACATTTAAATGCAGCATTATGAGCCAGTCACAAAATAGTGTTAGTGTCAAACTGAGGGTAAAGTTCAAAGGCTCAAGTTTGTGTTAAACATGAAAAAATTTTAAATAAAGAAATAGAAGTAAAAAAGGAAAACTGGAGAGCAAAGTAGTTGTTAATAGAGTTGACAAATGTTAAGAAGTAGGCTGAGGAATTTGGTAAGCTTGTCTGAATAGGTAAGTTTTAAGGGAGTTCTTTAAAGTTTGGAAAGCTGGCAGCATACTTGAGCGATATCGGCCCGATCCAATTATCCTATGATCGGCCGAATCATCGTACCGATCATCCAATAATTGTTCAAGAATCCCTTTTGAATGATTATTTGATCTATTGACATGTTAAATCAGGCCAAAGCAGACGATAAAATGTAAAATCGCACAGTGTATGGACATTTCAAAACAATCGTGAATTCTTCGCTGATAAAATGCTGGTGACGTTAAGTAAATGTTTTAAGAAATATTGTATGACAAAATACAAAATATCGGATGGTGTATGGGCAAATGCAATTTTTGGGGGGTGATAAAAGTATATACACAAAATGGAAGTTGCTCAGATCAACTTATAAGTAAATGCATGTAGGTGCATGAAAGGCAGGGGTAATCTGCTAGCAACAGAAACAAAAGATAAAAGTATATATCAGTTAAAAATCTGAGGGAGATTATTCCAGAGAGTGCGTGCAGCCTGGGAGAAGTCCTGTAATGAAGACTTAAAGCATTATTAAGTGTACAATATAGTTGTAGATCCTGTGAAGAGCTAAAAGAGTGAACTAAGATACACAAGACAATATGAAATGAGAAAAATAAAACAACCAAATCAACTTTGCTTTTTATAGTCATTAATGCTGTCACAGAAAATGGATTTGGCTTTACTTTAAACAGCTATACCTACCCACAAGCCACCCAAAACATTTTTAAAAGGTGGCTCAATGACATAATGCAGGTTTACCCAAATACAAAGCCAACCATCCCCTGTTAAATTCTTGCCATTATATGATGGTGTCTTAGGGCAGTAAAACGGTCTTCTGCTGTTAAAAATAGAGCTGGGAAACAACCGGGTAGAGAAATATTACAAGAACATAGATCATCTACAAAAGTATCATTAAATACCAGTACTCCAATTGTATAAATTAGAGAAAATATACAAACTACACCTAAACCATTGTGACACCCACACTAATCTAAAAAGCTAATGCAAATAGCTCTCAAAGGGTTTTCTTTAGATTTCTAACGCTTTTTTTGTCCAACTGTAAAAGCGGGGGCCCGTATTCAGAGTACCGGACGTATAACATATATGTCTGAAAGACCGCAATTACGCAATCCACGTAAGAAAAAGACACGTAGATTACGTAAAAAAATTACTAAGCATGCACTGTAGTAAAAATCGCTAAACACTGAATGTATATGTGTTATACGTCCGGTACTGTGAATACGGGCCGGGATTACTAGGTAGCTCATGCCATTGCTTGTTTATTTGAAAAAAACCTGGTGTTGGCGCTATTGTGACATTTTTTTTATGAATGGGTAAGTCTGCTGATCAGTAAAGCTGCCAGGCACACCAACCGGACAGGTGAGTAGGGATCTATGGGGAGCGACCTACACCCGAAAAAAACCACACTAACAAAGACAAAATAAAAATTGGCAATTACCTCTCCAGTAGCATAAAACTCATTTTTCTGATATTCCGGAAAGATCTGAAAAAACTGTGTGAGCGCACTGCAATAAGACAAAAACGACCATCATTAACGTGCACTTACACTGCAGAAAAGAAACTCAAACCACCAAGAAAAGTGTGAAGCACAAACAAAACAAAGTTCAACAGTTTGTCCAACAGCATAACATTGCAGGGAAATTAGAGTATACCTTTATTTAGGATAGATTTCTACATTCTAAAGATTCTTCTCTTAACTAAACTAGTATTAAGTCTACCTGTAAAGATCTCTTCCTACATCATCTTGATTTGCTGCATAGCCTTTATCATCTCTGGTAAAGCTGAAACCAGTCCCAACCTAAAACAAGCACAGGTTGTTCAGATCATTAATGCATTCAACCTTCAAATAGACACAAATGGTTTACATTAGTAAAATAAACTATTAATGCATCCATTTTAACAGAATGTGGTACATATTCAGAACATATGAAAAATGAAGATTAAAACAAACACTAATATGAATAATGTTGCCACACTGCTTTTTAGGATTCTTACTGATAATGTTCCATCTGCATTCTGGGAATCTCATTTTTAGTGACCTTGTCGTGCGCCAATATATTGAACCCCACACTTGCGATTCAGCACATATATCAGAACAAGAGCAATTCTCTATGAAGTGAAGTGCGCCTATTCCCATCTATCATAGTAAGAAAAATTTGCGGATTTTAATACACTCCTTTATGAGGTGCACATTAAAATCCGCTGAGTAAATTTGAAACAAAGAAAAAAACATGATCAGACTTTGCGGTCACTTGAATCAGACTTAGAGTTAAGTAACCTAGACATCCCAAAAGGACCTTACAAGACTAATAAAATGTGCTTCTTAGCACAAGTGCAACTGTATATGGGGGCTCATTGTAACAGGATTAACACTTGCAGGGCTACTCCCATAAAAAATATTTTACAGCAAGGCAAAACATTTGCACTGTGAAAGCTTATTATATAGCCTGTAAGCAAGTAGAGAGCTGAAATCTGCAGAGAAATAGCTACATATCACAGCAGACATATGTTAAGACACATTAAAGAGATAATGCCAGAGTGGCCAAGCTTTGTCATAGCATAGCAGCTCATGGACAGCAGCGGTAAGTCAGAGATCTCTTCCTATGTACAGGCCCAGTGACCAAGGGGGACAAGGGACACAGCTGTGACAGGCCTGGAGGTTGAGGGTCCTCTACAATCCACTATTGGGGGGGTCCCCAAAAACATGTGTACCGGGGCCCCAAGTTATGTGCAATGCTATTTAACAGTTGTTATTAAAAAGCATTACACATAGGAAGAGATCTCTGATTTACAGTTGGTGTCCATGAACCACACACAGCAGCTGAAAATAAAGGATCTCCAGAAGCAGAATGACCATAGGCATGGATCGTCTGGGTTGCCTCAGTCAGCCTGTGGAAAAAAGAAATAAATAAGAAACAGGCACCATGCTGGCACCCTCTGGAGGCCTCATTCAGCCTGGGGTGTAAAAAAAACCTGGACTGGACACTGAAATGGCAGTGCTGGGTAAGTGTGTTTGACAGACAGCAGGTATGTATGTGTGCGTGACATAGAAGTTAGGTATACTTGTGTGTGTGATTGAAACAATCTTCTTCTAATTTATTATGTCATCTATGTTTATCATTTATGCATTTTGCTAATTTGTGGGAGACAGTCACAAGAAGGGTCTAAGGGCCAGATTGGTTGGCCACCCCTGAGATAATAATGCAACAACAGTTATATTCTTCTTTTCAAAGATTTAGTTTTGATTAGTATTAATAAACAAACTATACTCGAGGTCTAACAGTGGAAAATCACTTATAAGTCAAAGAAAATAAAAAATAAATAACTATAGACTTACAGGATTATCAATATACAACATTGAATACTTGTTTGTCCAAGCAAACTCCCGATGAGCCACTATACAAAAAAACAAACATACAAGAACATGTGTTCATTAATGAAAAACAAAAACAAAATAGAACTGCAGGACAGATGTTGTTGCTATACAAACATTGGGTTGTGTTTGGATGAAGTGATAAACTCCCACATTACTCATGCAAACTGTGCTCTGGATATTAGGACATGCTATGAGAATGCAGATGCCATGACCTCTACATGTATTAGAAGATCCCCTAATAATAAAAATCAGAATATTGTAACTAGAGCTGAAATTATCAAGTGCTAATGATAACCGTGTTAATTACATGTAAGGTTCTTCTGAACTACATATGGTCCATGTTCCACAAACAGACCAAACATTGACGTCCCTCCTGGTCCTCCCTGCAGCCAAAGTAAAACTGGGGCAGTTTCTGGTCTGACCTGCACAAAAAAAAAACAAAAACAGAAAATTGGATTTTTAAACCATTTATCATTAAGACAATAGGGAGATCCAGAACAACGTGGAAACAAATGGTAACTAGAGCTGAAATCAGTGCCAATGATAACCGTATTAATTACATGTAAGGTTCTTCTGAACTACATATGGTCCATGTTCCACAAACAGACCAAACATTGACGTCCCTCCTGGTCCTCCCTGCAGCCAAAGTAAAACTGGGGCAGTTTCTGGTCTGACCTGCACAAAAAAAAAACAAAAAACAGAAAATTGGATTTTTAAGCCATTATCATTAAGACAATAGGGCAGATCCAGAACAAGTGGAAAAAAATCGTACGGTAGGGGCGGGCTTAGTGGCGTAAGTACACGCAGACTATACGTACGTGAGCGGTTACACTGCCAAAAGTTAAGGTAGGATTTGGAAAGCGTAAAGCGGACAAAGTACGTACATTCAAGAGGTGTGCCTAGGGGAGTGCTTAGAAGATACACTCGCATAAATACGATCCACTAGGAAACGGATTAGAAGCGGAGTTCTGGATCTACCCCAATGTGTATACAGTGAGTGGAAGATCATGCTAATTGATCTACCTAATCCATCATGAATGCATTGTTCATTAACAGGCTTCTTGTCTCCTGGGTGGACACATCAGAAAATAAAGTGACCATTATCCAATACAATTCAATGGAAATGACTGTGTTGCGAAAAGCAACTTACACTGTGTAACACCATGTATCAGTGAAAGGGGCCCCAGAAGCCCCAACCAATAAGACACTTCCTGTGACACGGACAGCAAAAAAGGCAAAACCATGCTGTATTGCAAGAGGGAGGAGATTGTATATGTGCAAACAGAATGACCTGGCAGGTGACGTTTTGTAGCTTAAATCTAAATTAGAGTTTTAAAATAAAGCTGTTCAGTGTTTATGCACATTAAACAAAATCAGGCAGTAATATCCCTTCATGGAATGAAAGTCTGTTACCTGTCCATCCTATCTAGATAGATTCTTTATGTAGCTTGAAAATAACTTCTTTTTACATCTTACCTTTAGGAACAGCTTGAATTGAAATAAACTTTTATTTAAACATAGCTTGAAAAGTTTCATTACAGAACAAATTGCAATAGTATAACATATAATAAATGTTATAACATAGCTAAGACATACAACCTGGCAAATGTTTGTCATTTTACGCCATGCTGTGGTTAAGCAGTGCCCCCTGCTGCATATATTTGACATTTATAAAATAAATACGACATCAAATAATAACTTTTACTAGTGTTTCAATGTTAGCACCAGATATCGTAATTTTTCAGAGGTTACTTGAATTAGCTACACAAGAGAACTGCGACGTGTCATCCATCTAGCACACTAAACAGTGGTCACCATGCATAAGGGTCAATGACTAGACAGAGATCAGAAATATAAGCTGCCCAAACAGAACAGTAACTACATTAACCATTTTCATTGTGGTTCTTAGTAAGTGGCCCCTGGAATGATTCATTTAATGAATGCTCTTCTATGACAAGCATTACATTTCAATTATAAGAATAGTCTTTGATTTTAGCATTTATTATTTACTACATATAATAACCAGTTTATCAGAACATTTCGTCCACAGGCAGCATATCATAACACTTAATGTGATTTCTGCCTTTACCAAATTATAGAAACAAAAATTCATTCCACAGTCCTACCTGGGAAGGGAAAAACCAGAAGAACAGATTGCTATCATAGGTTTTGTTCACAGTAAGATATCCTGAATAACTCTTCACGTTTCTTCCTGGGAGTTGTCCTACAAGACTTAATTCCCGTGCTGAAATAGAACAAACAAATAAAACATTATATATCACACACATAGCGATGGCTCAAGCAAAGCACGGTCCCCAGTTCTAGAAGTAGGCCTTGATTTAATATTTTACAAGATCCGATTCTGACTGTGTATCTGTGTATGCGCGCGACAAATGTTCTTAGAATAAGTACTAACATAGATATCGAAGTTACGTAGGACAGTACTTATGGGGAAGGGGCAGACCCTTCCCTTACGATGGCTCAATCCATATATGTGGGGATAGCCATTTAAATAAAGACGTAAGGCCACAGATGCCAATATCTGCAACTAAAATTCCACAAGATGTTGGTTGTGGCTCGGACTTCCAGAAAAAGCTTTCATTTGAGCATCATGCATGCTAAGATTTCAGAGTGAGAAATTAGGACATTTAAGACGAAACCTGCAATTCACACAAAGACTACAGAAGTCTGGAATTTCTTAGAAGATGTTCACCAAGTAGGTGTCGGCAGGGCAGAGTTTCTCCTTTAACAGTAGGTGAGGACTCTGCAGATATACTACCTGGGCAAGAGGCATTACTGAAAATATCAAAGGCATACAATAAAATCTTTAACATTTCTCAGACATACAGAATAACCAGTAAGCCTTGGAAATATGAAATGTACACTTTTCACCTTCATCAATCTTTCCACTTTCCAAGTAAGGTGTGAGAAACAGTGGCTTTCCGGGATCACCTCTGGTGGTTGGAGGAACTTTGACACCAGTAAACATTTGCCTAAAAGGGTTGACAGCATAACTGTGCCTGATATGTACAAGCAGAGTCAGCAGCAGCAGACCTCCACATTTCTCCATGTTGAGACAAGACTTCCTATAAACAAGACAATGTTGGAAGATGTCAATATTATGAAATACACCTGGTTTACAAATAAACACACAATGGGCTGGATCCAGAGTTAAGTAAGTGCTTGAAATTAGTTACTCCTGGGCTAAACCATGACGATTGCAGGGGGAGTCAAGTGAATTGTATTCTTTGCATGCAGGGATACATCTTTGAATTGCTTATCGCACACAGATAATGACCAGCTTTACAATCACACTGTTATTTAGACTTGGGATAGGAAACATCACCTCTCAACTCTAATACGGTTTGCAACAGATCAAATATGATAATCCTAAAATAACCCACCTTTTATTTCTTTGGACTTCCCGCAAACAGAAACATGCATCTTATAGGGAAAAGATGAACTCGGAGTGAATCCATCTTCCATTTACACCCCCAACAAAATTCGAGTAAGAGAGGTTTGGCCGATGTAAACAATAATGGCTTAAACCCTTCATTATGCTATGACTATAGACAATGTGCTGCGACCCCCCCTGTATTATTCCACATTCCTGTTGCTTGTGGTCTTTATTTCTGTGATACACACACACACACACACACACACCAGAGAAATAGGGGTGAACCAGATCAGAGGTACTAAACGTGCCTAGCTTCAGCTAACTCCTCCCCCAACAATACTACAGGAGGAAACTACAAACAAAGCAGAGTACACACTACACTTTTTTATAACCTAACGATTCATTGTACATCGTCATCAAATTAAGCTGTAAGTAAGGGGTGTTAATTTAAAATCTTTTGCATGCAGTGAAAATACTTTACTTTTACACATAGAACTCAAATACTGCGTAGCTTTCTGTTTATTCTATAAATTAGAGTTGAGCTAAGAAACTTCACCTCTCGATTCAAATTTTGGTTTCACAATTTAAATCTGCCTCTTGCAGTTCAACATGGTATTGCTCAGGTCTACCTAAAAAAGGTGTATATGCAACTCTTAATCAGCCCCAATAAATGGTTTGATTATGCATGAAAAACATTTGTATGCTATTGTGTGAATCGCTCTTTTAATGATGTAATTCGAACAATAATTAGGTGAATAAAGTACAGGCGTCAATTCAGAGGGGCTGATTCAGAGTTTGGGAGTAAGAGCAAAACAGGTGCAATTGTACAACTTGGTTAAACCTTTATGAAAACTAAGGGGTTCTAATTAATTGTATTGCTCTTTCATGCAGGGAAAATACTTTCCTTTTCCTTCCTTTCCTTTTTTGTGGGAATGACCGGACAATGGGCCCATAGTGTTATATAACGTATGGTATGGAGCGTTGGATCTGTCTTTTATTCCTCCTATTATTCAAGTAAAGTGAAACCGGAGACAAGAATATACTTTACAAGCACCGATTTAAAGTTTGCTTGTGCAGTGTAAATAAATGCAGAATGGTTAGTTCAGTGCATTGATATCAAATACAAAAGACATAGACCTGCTAATTAATAACCCGTTCAGATTAACAGCTAAAAGCCAGGGTTTTCATGAAATAGCCGGGTTTCATGAAAACCCCGGCTTTTTCTGGCAATCTGAACGTGAACCCCGGCTCTCTCTAGCCAGGTGTTAGACCCGGCTAAAAAGAAGGGGTTTGCGGAGAAAGCCGGGACCCGCAGCTGCACTGCACAGTGGTGACCAGGGAAATCCCAGGTCACCGCTGTCAGTGTGAACGGGCAGCCCGGCGTGTCTCTGCAAATATCCAGGGTTTGAAAACCCCGGGGATTTGCAGGGCTGGTAATCTGAACGTGGTATAACTTGCCAGGGTGACTGTGTGGTACACTATTGTGTACTGATGTGATGTGGCCATACATATAACAAAGGGAGGCAAGCTCAAGTTCAGGAACAGACTTTTATTGCCACTGTGCTCGGAGCAGTAGCAGTGCTCCAATGCCGGATCACTGCTGGGTCCAGGCTCTGTGTGGGAGAGCGGAGGTACAGAGATACAGGGCCGTATTCACAGATCCGTTTTTTTTATAAGTACGCATTATACGCACGTACGTAGCAAGCCAACACCCACCAACACCCATGACACTCCCCCCTCACGGCCATGCAATAGTAGACTTACACCTCCATAGACCACCTCTAACTTTACGTGTGTACTTACGTGGCTATATGTATTCCGTGCGTGCGATTGCATCTAACCGCGCCCTCAAAGGCTCATTTAAATGCCCCCCCTCACCCTCTTTCACATAACCTTTCCTGTACATATTTCAACCTCGCCCATCCGTACGTATGTCCCCAAGTGCGATTCAAATATCCGTGCCTAAAGCACTTTTGTGCATATATTCTACGTAACCAACGTAAAAAAAAAAAAAAGTTACGACGCATGTGCAGTTAAAACATACCTAAAAATGCGCACACAACTCCACGTGCAAACGGATCTATGAACGCAACCCACAGTCCCTGAAACTTTCCTTAACATTTTCTGCACCATACTCCCTTTAAATGGGGATGGTGAAGAAGCCTGGATAGAACACACGCACTGTGCTATTACCATACTCCTCTTCCCCATACACACACACACAGCAGAACTGGCTTCCGCTTCCCACAGGTCCTTTCTACAGAAATGATTCCAGGACAGAACGCTGGATCTAGAGAATGCAGACCCATGCTGGGAATGCAGAGCTTCAGCAAAGAGAGGGCAATACCCCCTTTAGTATGCGTGGATCTGAACCCCAGAAATGGTATCCCGGTACTTTATGTATAAAAATAACTACATTCAACCTCTATTCCTACTACACAAACACAACATAACTAAACTTATATTATTTTGGAACAAAAATACATATAGATACCAGTCAGCGCTTAAAGTGGACAATAAGGGGTAGATCCAGAACTACGTCCGTCTTCCATAGACGGACGCAATTAAATGAACAAAAGCTACTGCGCATGCTTAGTAGCTATTGTACGTAATCTGCGTATCGTTTCGATACATAGATTGCGTATATGCGGTCTTTTAGAAGTACAATAAATACACAATGCGTAAAAAGCTGAGATCACCACTAAGATTCAAAAAGACAGGTGAACAGTTAAAATATATTAACGTTCCACTAAGCGAAATTTGAGGTAATCCACAGTAGAGAATAGATTGTATTTTCTCCTGACATAGGATCTTCTGTATTTAAATGCAATGTTACGACAAAATAGTAGTGGAAAAGTCAGCATCAGTTTCCTCAAGAATGTACACTAGCAAACATTGAGCATTGGACAAATCATAGTCTTGTACCTCCGTGTCACTGCTAGAAGCACGGCTTCTCGGAAGCCTCCGAGTGCAGGATCCGGTGATCGTGAGAGGAGTTAATACAATCTACTCTCTACAATACAATCTACTCTCTGCTGTGGATTACCTCAAATTTCCCTTAGTGGAACGTTAATATATTTTAACTGTTCACCTGTCTTTTTGAATCTTAGTGGTGATCTCAGCTTTTACGTATTGTGTATTTATTGTACTTCTTGTTCTTTATTAAATGTTATTTAATTTTTAGCGATGTGTTGATAACGTATTGTGCACTTTAAGCGCGGACTGGTATCTATATGTATTTTTGTTCCACAGTTTGAGGCTTTTGGGCAGAGAGCCTCAACAGTTTCTAGCTCTCAGGAATTGTATGCAATTTGGGGAAAGTCTCCTTCCAGTTTTCTATTTATATTATTTTGGACTGATGTAAAATAAATAGTACAAAGTGAGTAAATAGTTGAGAAGCAGCTTGTAACTTACAACTGCACATACTGTTGTGTTGCTGACCTTCATACAACTGCTTTTTGCACATACAGAAAGTAATGGCCACACTGTTCTTTGCCAACACACATTATGGTCCTGCACATTAGGCATAAGAAAAATAAGGGGGCTGATTAGCTTGATTCAGAGCTGCACTTTTAGCTTTTTTTAGGTGTAAGTGTAGAGCTGAGTAATATCATGTTGTACTGTAATGGGAGACAAATTTAAAGTATGAAACAGAATCAGAATTGAGAGATGAGGTTTCTTAGCTCAAATCTATTTTTCAGATTGAACATAAAGTTATGTAGTATGAGAGACAGGGCCACCATCGGGGGTGGGGGTTTGAAGACAGCCAGGACCATTGTCCCGGGCCCGGACCTGATGGGGGCCTTCCGATACTTACCTAACTCCGTAGCAGCAGGTATCATGGTACCCTACTGCCAATACTTGCTGTTCAGCGCTATTTAATAGGCGGCCAATGCACAGGGAAATTCTGCCCTACACACCGGCCTGCTGTTAAAGCATGTCTGTTGTGCCCCGCGCCTACGTGATGTCGCCAATGACCCGCATAGGATGACAGCGGCTCTGATGAGAGAGGTACAATGTATGTAAGCTCAGCAGCAAGACATCCATACCTGTGTTATGACAAGCAGAGAAGCGGGCAGCAGAGTATGACAGACCTAGATGTATGCATGGCTGGCCGGCTGAGAACTGGGAAACTAGGATACAATGGCAGTCATGTGATATAACCTTCAATTTGTTCCACCAAGTGTGTATAAAACATACCTGGACTCTTCAGGCAACAGGAATACTATTATTCACGTGCATATTTTCCATCTTATTTATATCATTCCCTCCACCCACTCTTCTCCCAGTGGCTGCCGTGGCACACCTCTTTCATCTTAGGAAACTACATGCTGTCTGTAAAGACCGCACATATTCAATCTATGTAACCAAGTGATATGTAGATTGCAGAAATGACCTACTACACATGCATAGTAGATCCATTCCTTAACATCCGCACAAGCTGGAGATTCTTAAGTGCGAATCCAGTTCCAAGGGTCTGATCCTGACTTAAGTAGTGGTGCACAAACGTAGGGAGGGGTTCTGTACATTCGGCTGCTTCTTGTCTGTTCTTGGACAATGCAATCATATACAAAGGCTAAACCCAGCCCTTACTGTATGATTCACATAGGAAGGCCAGCCCACCATACCTACAGAATATGCACGCAGGACTGGCCCCCCTCACATACAGAAATTCAGGACGTATGAAAACAATATGCGCTCGTGATTTATACATGGAATTGTGTGTAAATCACCTATCATTTTAAACTCTGGATCCAGTCCAATGTTACTAATCTTGTCTCAGGAAGTTGCACTAGAGAATAGACCATGAAACATTAACACTTTTCACTGACTGAAAGTCACGACTACACATTAACCACAGGAAATGCAGCACTTGTGCCTACTCCACACACGAGCGTCACTGCTAACCGCTGGGCTCAGAAAATGAAT
This sequence comes from Limnodynastes dumerilii, assembly GCA_011038615.1. Lineage (NCBI taxonomy): Eukaryota > Metazoa > Chordata > Amphibia > Anura > Limnodynastidae > Limnodynastes > Limnodynastes dumerilii. Next base: position 113,118 of record WWET01001216.1, read on the forward strand.
GAATCATTTGTACTTGTTATTTTTATCACTTCTATTCTCAAATAATTAAATATATTTATTCAGAGGGTTGCAGTCCCCACTTAGAAAATCTTTCCGAAATAGGGACATCTGAGAGTTCCTTTTTGGATGTCCCTATTTCAAAAACCGGCCACTTTATAATTTTTTTTCCCCGACTGAACGAGTATGCAGATCGGCATACTTCACCCATTCTCATTTGGAAATACCGCCGCCGATATCCCGCCGCCGAAAGGTGAGCAACCTCTCCAGGGTGCAGGGAAGGGAGGGCTAGGGTCAGGCTGCAAGGGAAGGTTAGGGTTAGGGTCAGGCTCAGGCTGCGTGGTGGTTAGGGTCAGGCTGCAGGGAAGGGAGGGTTAGGGTTAGAATTAGGGGAAGGGTTGGGGTACTATTTTCTCTTACCTTTCAGAGCACCGAAAGTGCGGTGCTCCCTGGATCGATTGCAATGCCTCATCGAGGCACATGCAATCAAAATCCCAGCCAGTTCGAAATAGTGCCGTTCTAAGCGGGGACCCACAGATTAGTCCGGGAGCAAGGGATTAAATATTTACACAAGCAGTAATTTTAGGAGAATAAAACATAACAGCTGAGTGGTTCATAGTAAGAATTTATATTGTATTGTGTATTATTTGTATTGTGTGTGTGTGTTACACACAAATTAGCTTCTAAGTTTGTCATTTGCAAACTGCTATTTATGGGCTGTTTATTGGTCTGTGCTGTGAGATTATATCAGTTGATCAGTTTACAGTCCCAAGACCAAGCCTGAGAATAGACACACGCTAAAGCTGGCCATACACCAGAGCAATTTTTGGACCGATTATAGGGTGATTTGGCTAATAATCACTGTAGTTAGTGGCCAGGATAAAAAAAATTTTAACCACGAAATAAATGTACCAGGAACGCTCGCTCTGGTATAATTATTTGGTTTTTAAGCATTCTTAAAGCCAGCCATACACTAGGACGATTATCGATCCCAGCAGGAGGTGGCCCGAAAAATGGGACCAGGGAAAGGTCCCATTATCATCTGGGACTGATTGTAAGGGAGCCAATCAGCTAACTGAAAGGCTCCCTCCGCTGCTAGTATTATCAAAAGAGTATGGTGCCAAAAATGTGATCTTTTCCCTGGTCCTGTTTATCGGGCGACCCCCTACCAGAATCAATCATCCCAGTGTATGGCCAGCTTTATTGACCATCCACTCTACAAAAAAGATAATTACTTCTCCTGCTTAGCACATACAGTATTACTCAACATTTCTGCAATGCACTCCCAAATCCTAATACATTTGGCATTAATCTACAAGGCTTAAAACTGATATATTCACTGAATCCAAATAGCACTCCCCCAGTCAGCCCTGCCTTTGCTGTCATCTCAACACACCCACTAATTGTCACCCTATTTCTCTCTTCCCTTTCCTCACTGTGACAAGCAGAGCCCTCCTTACATACTAACATAGGGTTGGATCCAGACTTAAGGAGCTTCTAATTAAGGACCTGGTTTGGAATTTTAGAGGATGCACAAGGTGGATCCGCTAAAACGTACTATTGAGAGGTGCGTGTATCATTAGAAACACATACCTCTGAATTAGCCGT
>WWET01001216.1:132120-152718 GCA_011038615.1 Limnodynastes dumerilii
TACTTATAAATTGATTTGAGCAACCTCCATCTTGGATGTATATATATATATATATATATATATATATATATATATATAGTATATACATACTGTATAAAGTGTGCCGTTACTAGACACTAATATACCCTACATTTATTATAGTATACCGTGTGGGATAATATTAGTGGTCTGGAATAGCATACTATATACTATTCCTGGGGAATATCATGAGTCTAGGAATAATACATAATATAATTTATGTGGGGTATATTGGGGGCCTGGGAAGGATACACTATATACTGTATATAGTCTTCATTTCCCAAACTCTAATATAAACCACATATTATAATATGAGTCATTCCCAGACTCATAATATACCCCACATGTGCTTTATATAGTGTGCCATGTGTGCCATGGATGTGTAATGTAAGGGAGGCAGGGAGGGGGATGTGTAATGTAAGGGAGACAAAGAGAGAGATGTGTATTGTAAGGGAGACAGGAGGGGGAAGGCAGGAAAAGAGATGTGTAATTTAAAGGGAACATGGAAGAAGATGTATAAATGTAAGAGGATACAGGGGGGATGAAGTGTACTGGAGACGGCCACAAGAGTTGAGGTGTGTCATTAGATGGGAGAGACCAAAAAGTAGATGTGTAAAGGAGAGGAAAATATGTAAATAAGGGGTTAGGTGGAGATGTGTAATTGTAGAGGATTTAGGGCCGTATTCAGACCTCCGGCAGCATTGCATATGTGGCCGGAGTTTATCGATATGAACTATCTACGCTACTTTTTGCTTTTTGCAAAGACTGCGTATACGCTATCTATGTTGCAAAAAGTAAAGTAGATAGCATAACGAAATTACTGCGCATGCGCAGTTGTTCATATCGGTAAACTTCGGCCGCACATGCAATGCGGCAGAAGGTCTGAATACGGCCCTCAGAGAGGGAGATGTGTAATAGAAGCTTCAATCTTCAAACGAAGAGAAGAACCCAACATGTCAGGGAACATGCTCACCTCATTCCCCACGCTACAGTGGAAGGGGGATGCGGTTGGGGGCACCGTAGCATTTACCTGTTTCAGGTGTCATTAATCCACACAACACCTCTGGGTGGAAACCTTATGAGTACGTAAGTGCGTTCCCAAAATGCAGGAGTTTTCACTCACAAAAAGGAGAATAACAAGCACAAATCAGTATGTTGTTCCCTGTGTTTTCTGAAGATTAAAATCATTGCATTATAAAAAAATAGATATAAAACGTGAATATGTTATGAGAACTCTCTAGCATAACATGTAAAATAAATGATTATATCATATACTGAATTTGTTGTGTACATTAGCAGAGATACATTTATCTGTTATGCACAGTATACTCTAATTTTACATTTAAACATCCTGCACTAAGCTATATTAATAATGTAAGACATGTTGTTATTATTGCTCCTTTTACAGTGAGGCTGGAACCGGGGACATTGGTTACATTGGTTGCTAATGTGCAATTAATCTGTAATACAATGTATATGTGAACAGCAGTGCACATTGTATATTTTATTCTTCATATAATATGCTATAAGATTCATGCTGCATACACATACAGTATGACAATAGATCTGATGGTGCGCTTATTATAGCGAACATACACAAGAGCCGACATCTTGGGGGGAAGAAGCTGCAAGGAAAAGAATTTAGAAAAAGCCTATGAAAAAGCCACAATCACACCAAAACGTTGCAGCACATCCAATACGATATACAGGTCAGTGAATATATTATAACAAATGGGCTTCATACACACCCAGCAGTCATATAGAGTATTTATATCATGTGTACAAAGCTTAGTCCTTGATACTGTTGTTGCTATCCTTGATGTTGTAGTACTTAATATACAGTAAGGATATTCAGCATCAAATTCATAATGTAAGGAAAACGGGCGTGATTTGCCTGTGTGATAATTTGATTTGCGACAGACTATTGTACGTCAGCTGAATGGCGACTGCCGACAACTGGCAAACATTTTATAAAGCAGCAGTGCTGCGACTCTTGGAGTCACGAAGATTTCAGCGCCAACGGTAAGTGTTTTCACCTAACCCTAAGCCTCTCCTAACCCTCCATTTCCAGCAGCCTAATCCTAACCTTTCCCATCAGTCCTAGCCCTTACCTTCCCCTACTTGAACCCTAAACCTAACCCCCCATGTCCTGCAGTCTAACCCTAACCTTTGCTTTAAGCCCTAACCCCAACCCTAGCCACAGCTGCCGCAGGCTGATGCTGTTGGGAACAGGTTGAAATAAGTACAATACAATTTTCTATTTACCAAGGTTTTAGACAATGATACAGCGACCATTCAGCTGGTGGCTGTATCATTTTCGGAAATAGGGCCAACCGGACAGGCAACTAAACCCCTAGGAAAACTATCATATATTAGAAAACATTAATTATTTTAAGATGGTGTTAACATTATTTAAGAAATGTATTCTGTATATTATGCATGCAAAAATAAATTTGTGTGCTTACCATACACCATATTACAAGAAAATGACATAGGGATGCATTTCTGTTCCATGCATAATTTTGGTGCTATTTGCAGTTTAAAGCAGGTGAATGAAAAACATGAACGATATAGGGCATATTTTCAGAAAGTCTGTTCAGCTTTTATTTCATATGCAGAAGTGTTGTCAACACTAGTGTTACATGCTGCTGTGATATTTGCAGTAGCACAAACTCTTTCTCCTCTGGCTGCTTGAGCAGATCCTGGCTGTTATTAGGTAGTCTACTCCAGGTGCTAGCATGATTTATAGGTCCCAGAAGATACTTAACAACCAGGACTCCTACCAACCAGGGATGGAAGGCTTGCCTGCCCCTCCAGCTTTGATTGGCTGCTCTGTGTTTAAATACCCTTCAGGGAGCTCTCTTGCTGGTGATATTGGGGTCTCTTTACATACAATAATGTTTTTCTGTGAACGACGCTGCACCAGGCTCAGTTAACTTTACTAAGAGCCTGCCAGCTTCATTCACAGAATTTACTAAAACGTACCACTGTGATCTTTGAGGTCATTGCAGAACTTATGCACATGTGCAGTAACTCTCATTCAGGACTTTGGACTGGATTCACAACACCAAATTTATTTTACTTACGTGCCTAATTATCCGTTTCCACGGATATTGGTGAGTAAGGGGGATAAGTTAGCATTATATAACGAGGTTGAGTCAGGTGTAAGGTTGGTTCCTAAGTAGCGGATGCAGGAAGAGGACCAGCGGAACATGAATGTTGAGGAGAGCCCAGCAATTACAGTCTCTGGTATCTGGAGAGGCATAGCCACCGATTTGCTATAGCTGATTTTATAATTGGAGATCTGGTCAAAATTCTCAAATTCTGACATTAGGTTGGGCAAAGACAGGACTGGATTACCAACAAAGGAGAGAACATTATCCACAAATAACGCAAGCTTGTAGTTTTGATGGCCTACTTTTATTACCATAATGTTTGGGTTAAGCCAAATAGAACAAGCTAAGGCCTCCATGCATAGGACGAATATGAGGGGTGAGAGCAAGCATCCTTGCCGGGTGCCATTGGATTAACAATTATTCTATAGCAGTTTTGTCAACATTAGGACGATAACAAATTTAACAAAGATACAGTCAACAGCAATACATGTAACATAATACCCCTTAAAAAAACAGTATACTGCTACTCCCAGCTCTCTCCTCCATTTGTAATGTGCCATCCAACAGGTGTCACATTAACGACCTTTGACTTAAGATTTCTGTGGGGATTTAACTTCAAACTTGAGTTAATAAACATATAGGAACACCTTTGAATTTAAAGATAGTGGGCCGTATTCAGAGATCCACAATTATACGCACGCACATAGCAAGACAAGGCCCACCAACACCCACGACAATCCCTTCTCCCGGCCGTGCAATCGTAGACTTACACCTCCATAGACCACCCTTATCTTTACGTGTGTACTTACATGCGTATATGTCTTCAGTGTATGCAATTCTTTATAACCCACCCCTCCGTACGTATGTCCCAAATGCGATTCACATGTCCGTGCCTAAAGCACTTACGTGTGTATATTCTACATAACTTACATAAATAAAGTTACCACGCATGTGCAGTTAAAACGTACCTAAAAATACGCACGCAACTCCACGTGAAAACGGATCTGTGAATACGGTCCAGTAAGCATTCAATTTACAACTTCCAGGAGAAAACTGGAATGTTGTGAAAAAACTTCAACACATTTTGTACTCTTAAAGACCATATATATACAATCTATGTTGCAAAAAGTAACGTAGATGTTGTAACAAAATTACTGCGCATGCACAGTAGTTCATATCGGTAAACTCCGGCCGCATATGCAAAAGGTCTGAATACGGCCCGAGATCACAATATCACAATATTATATATATATATATTCTTTATCTTTAAGGAACACTCATATTCCACCATGAACAACACTACATTAGAAACTACTGAGGAGGACAGGGATCTAGGAGTTACTATTTCATGTGACATATAGGCTGCCAGGCAATGTAACAAAGCAATTAGAAAGTCAAGTCAGATGCTTTATAGATCAATGTTACTGCCTAATCTGGAATACTGTGTTCAGTTCTGGAGACCATGGACCGATTCACACTTAAGAAGCTTCTGCTTCTTAAGTACGGAGAATTAGGAAATGACCTATGACGCATGCGTCAAAGGTCATTTACGCAATCTACGTACCACTTAGGTACGTAGATTGAGAAAGTGAGGTCGATAAGGACCGCACGTAGATATTTAATAAGGAAGAGGCGTGCCATTCCAGCCTCTGTTCTTTTTTAAGAAGAGTGGGTGGGGGGAGGGATTTAAATTAGCCAGGGAGGGTGTGGGAAGGGATTCTTAAGAAGGAAAATACGAAAGGTTAGTTAAGGAAGCCCTATGGCCTTATACTACCGCACCTAACTCATTCTGATCTGTGAATCGGGTTCCATATCTACGGAAAATTATCTGCTGTCACTTTCCATGATTCTATTATACAGTATCATTAAAATAATATTTGAACATATTTCTTGAGATTACAGGTGGCGTAAGCTTCCCCATGATGCACCGGATATTTAACAGATTTTTTTTTTGTATTAAGCAAAATATTCCTCTTCAAGTATCTTCCTTTACCTCTACCTATTCTACCTAGCCATGAATTTCATCACAGACTTCACACACACATTACTGGCTGTTGCAAAGTTTAATTCAAACAGATGTTTTTATGAAAGAAGTTGTTCATTTTCATGGCTGTCTGCAAATGATATGGCAGGAGAGTGCATTTTGTTTCAAGATTCTGGCACTTTGTAAGTTATTGGATATTTACCTCAAGTTCTCTTTGGCATATCTTCCAACGAGCACCTGGAAAGACTCACAGAGGTGTTTGAGGATCTTTCTCTCTGCCAGTCAAGCAAAACAGTTATTCTTCTACTCTTTCGGGGATGAACTTGCTCACAATACTCACATGCTGGGTTGACTGCCTTGTAGCACAAACGAGTCCAAGTTAACTTGTAGTTATGCAACTACTGTTAGAAAATATGTATTGATATTATGCTAATGGAAAGGTGAAATATCATTCTTTAGCTTTGGGGTAGTGAGTAGATAACAGAAGAAAGCACTGTGAGATCAGGAAATAAAAACATGTCTAATGGCAAGTTATATATATGTTTGTTTTAAAAATAACTTAGGTCATAGGACTGGATCCAGAATTCTACAAAACAAGGGCCATATTCAGAGATCCATATGGCGATCAGTCCGCAAATATACGCACGGACGGAGCAAGTAACACCACCAAAACCGCAGTCACTCTCCTTGCTAATCCGTGCCCATGGAGACATCTGCTTCCATAGACCAGCTGTAACTTTCCGTGGCCTTTTCCGAGTGTGTGTCCTCCGTCCGTGCGTATCTTTAGAATCACGCCCTCTCCTTTATTTAAATACCTCCCCCCACCCATTTCTATGTAAATTCCTCCATGGGAGATCCGTGTGTATTTACCCAAGTTCACTTCACAAGTCCGTCCGTGAGGCACTTCCGCGTGTACGTACTCCATGGGCCAGATTTACTAAGCTGCAGTTTAGAAAAAGTTGAGAAGTTGCCCATAGCAACCAATCATATTTTAGCTGACATTCTTTAGTATGCAATAGAAAAGTGAGAACTAGAATCTGATGGGTTGCTATGGGCAACATCTCCACTTTTCCAAACCCAGAGCTTAGTAAATCTGGCCCCATGCATGCATTCTGCCCATGCGTGCAAGCACACGGTGGTTATGTATTGAAATGCACTACAATAGATTATGCAGTCTAAACGTTTCTGAAGGCAGGGCATGACAACCCTCCATGAGGACAGTATGTAAACATGGTGGGTGTGGTTAAGTATTTAAATTGTACAGTCAGGGCTTAGTTAAGCACTTAGGGCCGTATTCAGAGAACCGTTTTCGCAGTGAATTCCGTGCATGTTTTTAGGTGCGTTTCAACTGCACATGTGTAGTAACTTTTTTTACGCACTTCACGTAGACTATATGAGCGGAAGTGCCTCGCGGACGGACTTGTGAATCGCACTTGGGTACATACCTATAGATATGCGAAGCAAAAATACACACGTGAAAATTTGAATAAAAATGGGCGGGGGAAGGCATTTAAATGAGGGAAAGTGGGTGCTACTATCATGAATTGCACGGACACATACGCACGGAACTACACACGGAAAGATACAAGCGTCTATGGAGGCAGAAGTCACCGACAGCATGGCCGAGAGAGAGAAGTGTCATGGGTGTGAGGGGGTTTGGCGCGTATAATTGTGGCCTGATCTGGAAACGGATCTCTGAATACGGCGCTTACATACAATTCTTCATTACGTGCCAGCACCATTTTTCATGGGGATGGTGAATAAAGGTAGGGTATAGGGTACGGAAGTGCTGCTTATGCAGGTACAGAATATAAAATCACACTTTTAGTAAGTAAATTTTTGATACGGAGACTTACGAGCACTGCACTGTGTGTATTTCTGTCCCCAGCCCATAAACAGTAAATTTATAAAAAAAAATTGGTATACATGAAACATGATATTGCAATTTATTGTTATGTATTTTGTTTTGAACACATAACTGCTCATATCTAATGCAGTCAGCAAGGTAGAGATTGTGTGAATACAGTTGTGTCTTTTATTTTTAAATCAGGTTATTTCTTTATTGAGGTTTTGTAGTTTTTAACATAAAACAAACAAAAAATAAGAACATAAAACAACAAGGTGTTAACTTACATAAACCCACATAACAATAAGCATATATGCCATATCTGAACACAAAGAGATACAAGGTGTCACATGCATGATAACAAAACCACAGTTTCAAAGAACAGGATACTTAGAATGGTGTCGACGCTCGAATCTTATTTACAAAGAGGAGGAGGGATGAAAGTATCATATCCAAACTGACCAAGTTCAAGGCATGGTATTAACTATCGTCGATAGCATTATCGGTGGGTACCGCGCCAAGCTGTGGTACAAATGGGATAACACCAAGAAAATAGATAGATTCCAGCCATGGAGACCAAACCTTATAGAATTTATCTGGTGTTTTCCTGACTGCGTGGACATGTTTCTCATGGGCCAGGGTTTCGTTAACCAATAGTATCCAGTCCCTAAGTCGTGGAGGGTCCGCGGACAGCCAGCTACGAGCTATAATAACCTGGTCCGAGACAGCTACGAGCTATAATAACCTGAGCCAGGGTATATAATGAGAACAAGTATTTGTATGTAACCTTATCAATTGAGTCCATCAAGGTGAGGCCAAATAGACAGATCTTAGGGTCTATAGGTAGAGAGATAGACAAGGTACTTAGGGAATTTTCCCAGACCACCCTCCAAAATCCATGGACCTTATGACAGGCCCAGAGTAGATGCCAGAAGTTACATGGCGAAAGACCACATTTAGGGCAAGAGTCATCTGTGCGTCTCCCTAGTCGGAGCAACCGGTGTGGTGTCAAATACACCCTATGTAAGACATAGTAATTAATTTGTTGAAATCGTATGGACGAAGTGGCATGTCTAGTTGAAGCCAACATCTCAGACCAGTCATCATCCTCCATTTCCCCCACATCCTCCTCCCATCTCTGTCTCAGCACTGCTAAGTCTGCCGTTTTGGCCTGTCGGAGAGCGGAGTAAATAGCCGAAATGGCTCCTTTATGGGACAAACCGGTAAGTAATACTTTAACTGGAGAGGAAGTTATACATGGGTTATCATTATGAAATTGTGTACTCAGCTAAGCTGCAAGTACCTATAGAACAGGGTAGAGGGGACCCCATGCACCTCCTGCAATTGATCAAACAATCTAAAAGTGCTCCCAGTGTAGAGGTCACCCAGCCTCCCCACCCCATATGACTGCCAGGCACTTCTCCCTTGTAGCTCATTTAATTCCCTTAATTGTAAGTTGCACCATAAAGGCACATCAGGATCCGTGTCTTTTATTTTTATTTATGTTTATTGTTTATTATATGGTAAAAATATATTGGACCAGATCCAGACCTAAGAATGTTAGCCCTTATATGCAAGCAAAGTTCAAGAGTGTCTTGCGCTCTCCAGATGTTACTCCAAATTTCCGATCTTTAGTTCCATACGATGGACTTCCCCTCCGCCCGCTGGGGGCTGGGTTTTGTAGATATACGTGAATCAGTGGTCATACGGACCACTGATCTGCATGTTTACTTAAGGCAGGCTTATGGCAGCGTAACTGCCATAAAGCCTTCACGAGAGATGGGAGTGACAGGGGGAGTTCAATCGCCTCTCCCGTGCGTACTCTCAGACCTCCGCACGTATGGAAAGTGTGCCGGGGTCTGGATCTGGGACATTGTCACGTTCTACTTCTGAAGTTATTTGATTTTAAAAAAAAAAGGGGCAAAATATATTCAGTCTGCGGTCTCAGACACCTCCCTATTTTATCCTACACTGAATTCTATTAAACTAAATGTAATTCTCCCAGAAGGAGTTCTAGTTGTGTGCAAGCAATATGTTGAAATATTCTCAAAAGAAGAAAACTTTAAAATCAGCATGAATCCCTTTCAAAGGGCATACATTTATATGTTATTTCTCAGAGTTCAAAGATGCTGCTTCTCAGTAAAGAATAAGGTAACACTTTTGGAGAGAACGAGTTGGATTCCCTTCTCAGTACAGTTGTGTCGCTTTCGGATTTATAGATTTTCTAGGGAATGGAAGACTTTTGATTCTGATAAAAGTTTATATACAAAGAATATGAAGCTTCCTAAAGAAATAGTTCTAAGAACTTCTCTGATAAAAAAGTAAAAGGTATAGAAAAAAAGAAGAAGAAGAGGAGGAGGGTATTTCCCAGGGCAGAATGGGAGCTGAAAATGTCCCTGAGAAAGACTTTTGTCCCTAATAGTGGTATAGGGGAACACGAACAACTGTAGTTGTTGGCATTTCAAAGTAGATGGGGTTAGCACAGTGACAACCATAACTGTGACACACAGTGAATCACTAGTCACATCACAACCCATACATGGATTCATAATGTGACTGCACCAGGCAACTGATTCTCATCAACTGTATCACTCTGAAGACAGAGAGGAATCCCAGACCAGCAGTGTCTTTAAAAGACAAAATCATCTGTATTTGTGAGGCGAAATAGGCGAAAGCTAAATATTTTTACAACATGCATTAAACAAGAAATCTTTCCCAATTTTTTATGGTGCAGAATTGCACTGTTTTTGCTATTTTTCAAAAAATTTTATCAGCTCCAAGGGGAGAGAATGTGGCACAAGAGAATATAGGTTTTGTGGGCTTTTCCCCTAAAAAATTATTCCCAAAGACCTAGCAACAGAAATTTTGGGGCCCAGTACACTCATGTATTTGGGGCCCCCATCCCTCCTCAATAGTGTATTGCAAGGGTCTCTCTGAACCCTGGGGCCCGTCACAGCTGTCCTCCTTGCCCCCCCTGTCGTCGGACCTGCGTACCCCATGTACCCCATGTAATATGGAGGAAGTGTTCACTATCTATCAGTTTCATGCATGGAACATAGGTAGCTACAGAACCACTAAGGATTTACATCTACTGTATTTGCACCACTGCATTATGGGGGGAGGCATAAAGGAGAAAAGGGAGAGGGGGGCAATAGGAGATATAAACACAGGAAAAATACATGGAAATTAACAGGTATCGACATAGTTGATTATTAGTAGTTAATAATTAAATCTGTGTAGCCCAAACAATCTACAATTTTCCCTTTATATTTCCATTATAGACAAGTGCCTTTTATAATAAAATAAAAACAAGTTTCTTGACAAAAGCAATATTTTCAGATGACAATTTTTGTGTCAAAAGCTAATTGCATATAATCTTATTGTTAGTTTTTCTTTAAGAATATAAATTCTATTATATTAGTTTTAGGTGACTTACTCAGTCATACTGTAAGTACTTAAGACCTGTGTCTGTACCTGCCTGTGAGGGTGGGGAGGATGAGCACTGATCTATTCTGAAAGTCGCCTACACATTTAAGAAGTGAGCCCCTAAAAGTTGTCATACTAGTGCTTTAAATTTGCATGTCAGCCCAGACTGTAACCTGCATTTCAATAACAGTGGTTCCTGAAATCTGATCCCTTAGCAAATAACTATTTGCCCTGTCCTGTCTGCGCCACGCTGATTGTGTAATGTTTGCAGATATCAACATTTGGATGCCATCCACAAATTTAGTCTTCACCCTGAACTTGAAGACTAGCACTGCAAAGAGAGGGCTGGTTCCAAATCCCAGCAGCAGGCTGCTAGCTATCTCCAGCAAAGCCTTTGTGACAGGGTAATACAAGGTGGAAGGCGGCTCTAGCTTGCCCCTCTAACACGCTGCTGTCACTGCTCAGCTAAGCCTTGGGACATTGCTGTGACAAGAGTGTGGGACTAACCGAGCACACAGACACCTGGAAAGACAGGGAGCAAAATAAATAGCAGCAGCATGCACGTCATCTGACAGAGCAGGAAGTGCCTGCTAAGTAGTGGGAGGCTGGTGAGCAGCACAGTGTCTATCTATCTGTAACATGGGCTAGAGGAGATCCCCTAAATCTGCCTCCCCACACCTTGACCAGCATGGCAGCATCCAGTAACTCCAGTCTCTCGGGGTCTTCCGTATCCTCAGGTAGGTGACTGAATGGAATTTCTTTTTCTCATCATAATGATAGATTCATTCAGCAAGTGAAAATGCATCTTACTGATCGTCTGCTGGAGCTGGTATGTGGTAGATGCAGAAGTTTGAAGGGTAAATTGCACTTGGAATAAATGTAATTTGGTTTTCCTGGGTGAGGTTGTGGGCTATATATTGTGCATATATCACTTGTGTTGTCACTTGTTCTGTTTGTTTTCTCACCTGGTGACAAGTGCTGCTGCCTCATTTAATATAGCTCAGTTTCTTCAAACAGTTCTCCACAGGTATCTGAATATGCTAACTCCATGTGTTTGCTTTTATTCCACTTTATTTGCTAGTAGTTGCTTTCTGTAAATAATGAGCACAAAAGAGAAAAAAATAAAATAAAAACGTTTATTTAATACATGTTTTTCTATTTTATGAGCCATTCTTTTAATGGATATTGACAGCCCATAGATTTTAATTCCCCATAAGGGTCAGTTCTAAATGCTGTATTAGCCATTAATGTACATATCTATATTTTACTGATGTGACATTTATGACACTAAAGATCTGCACCTTTACTTGTATTATGTATGTCCTTACACTTGAGTCTGCATTATGTGAAATACGCTACTTGTCTGTTGTGATTGGCAGCTCTGTTTTTCACTAAGATCTGTAATAGCCACAGGCTGCAATGCACTGAGCTCTGCCTAACAAATGATTCCCTATACTTGCCTATAGCTAAACTGAAACCAGTCCTGGGGTAAAGCTGCTTTGCTTCTGGTTCAAACAGCCTCAGGTCAGGCTACTTCTATTTAACCCTTTCCATAATTGTACTGTTCCCATTTGGTAACCTGTACGGTTCTGCTACAGACACGCATTACACTCTTATTGTTGCTAGGAACTGACATCCTTGCAGACAAATCTAGGTCCTGATCCAGAGCCATTTTTTCATTACGTTTCAGGACGTAGCGTATTTACTATGCACTCCCCTAGACTCTCCCCTCGCTCATACGTACTTTGGCTGTTTTACACTTGCTGAACCCTACCTTAACTACCCACTTTACACAGTGTAAGTACTGACGTACGTACAGGCTACACGTGCGCCCAAGTGCGCCTAAGTGCGCCCATACTGTATGATTTAAATGCCTCACCCCGTCTCCGAAGCGTAATTATGGGTGTCGTATAGTTGGCACGCCCCTGTACATAGTCACGCTGCTGATACTAGCCTGGTACGTACGTTCATGTACGTTACGTGGCGGAACATCTGATACGCGCATGCGCAGTACATATAAAACAGCGTTTTTATGTCAGCGGCTAGCTTAAATAGCGTAAATACGTAAATAGCGTACTGGATCTCCCCCCTAGTGAGCATTTAGTAAGAACCACTTCAGACTTACTCACTAGTTCATGCCAGTATAAAGAACAATTCTGTATTTATATTTGTCATTTTTTGCATTATTTGAGTACACTTTTACAATAATCTTATTATGTAAAGCTGGTGACGACATACTACCTTATAATATTATTATTACTACACATTATACATTTTTATTGTCCAGTTTGGACCTGATTCACACTTAAGAATTCTTATGATTTTAGATGCGTATATTTAAGAACGGATGCACTGCGCATGCATAGTAACTTTTATACGCTATTTGCATTGGACTTAAGTTTGCAAATTCCGTGCTTATACACTACGAACTTAAAATCTGTAGGTTCATAGCAACATACGCAAAAATGGGTGCTCCATGCATAATGAACTCGGCAGATACTAACATTTGGGTGAAGGGAGGCATTTAAATGACCAAATGAAGGTACTCCTTTCCACAGCTTCTCTTTATGGCCATGTGTCATGGTCATTTAGTGTTCATTTATTTGCTGTCTTGTGGAATGCTTCTGAAATTTATTTATGACAATATTAATCTACATACCCTGTTTTATATGTTTAAATGTATATGTTGAATGATATATGTATAAATGTAATACTATCACTTAGAATGTAAGAATCAATCACTTCATTATTGTCATCTTGGTTTACCTTAAATTGGGGATACTGAATGAGCCGTTTTACCACAATATGTGCTCATGACTGTAAATTATTGCAGTGCTAAACGAGACTCATAAACTCACAATTATGTTTCAAAGTGATCACTGTGAAGGGACATATGTGTGCACCTACAAGTACTTTGACCCTGAAATGTGCAAAATCCGTACCATTACAATTATAGTGAATATAAATCTTTAACACAGGAACGATTCCATAAATGCTTTGTCTGCAACCTGCTAGTTCATTGAGATTCTAGCAACAAACTAAATTCTATTGCAGTGATGATGTATTTACGCTATCGTAATTCCTATGCACTCCCCTCCCCTTAACTTTATAAAGCATAACTCCTGTCGGCCGTAATGGCTGCACTTACTTACGCGCCTAAGCACGCCCATACTGTATGATTTAAATGCCTCACCCCGCCTCCGAAATGTAATTACGTATGGCTGGCACGCCCCTCCGTCCGTAGTTACGCTCTTGATACTAGGACGACACGTATGTTCAGAGTTACGGCTCGTAACATCTGCTGTGCGCATGCGCAATACATACAAAATAGCGATTTTGTGTCTCCGGCTTGCGTAAATATGCTAGCGGACGTTGTTCTGGATCTGGGCCATTATCCTTAGTCATGTTTTTTAGGGTCAATTTGTGTGAAACATTGTGAAAATTGTATAAGATCATAAAATTACTATTTCCGCTAAGCCGCATTTTTAGTGGATGTAAAAGCCTTTAACAAAGTACATTGCATGTCAATGATTTTACAGTCTACTGTGTATAATAATAACAACCATGTTTTTGTGGTTTAATAAAGTTGCTCTGAATTGAACTAATGAGGTCTAATGTGCTATACTGAATTCTATTTATTATCTGAGCAGTTTTTACAGCGTCAGCAATTTGAAAAAGCATTTTTTGGTTAGTCAGTTACAGGGTAACCCATAATTATTGATTTGTTTTTATTTAGCGTAGTGGAAATTATATTTGTGCCTTTAAATTTTAATGTGTTTTGGAGTTTTGTCGGTGTCTATCCAGTCTAGCTACTACCAACTTGATCTTTCCTTATAAGTCCACAGTTAATCATTTAAAAATGATTTTTTAAACATCTGACAGTCTGGAGCATGTGACTTCCCAGGCTTCAGCTTAATAATAAATCAGTTAATTTCTGCTGTGGCTGTAGAGTATTTCAGCTATTACTTGAGCCTTTGTGTTCCCGGAGGCTGTTTCCATGTTCATATATATTATTATGTTCTGTCTTTCTTTAATCGATGGCCTTGTGTTGTGTGTTATATAATACTGGAAACTTTGCAGCTGGCCAGGTGAATGCAATCACATCACACTGTGCATTTCATGAAGACCAGAGGCATTGCAATAAATATTAATTTAGCCTTCAAAGTATGAACTCACAATACACAGAAATAAGTGATATTGCAGTATTGCACTATAAAAGACCTTCCCCAAGCAGTGGGGAAAATCATATATATTTGAGCATTACAGTGAGGTATTATTTGAATTGTGTATGCTCTTTATCTGTAGTATTTGAAAGTGCTTCTTCTCTTTTAGTTGATTTAAAATACTATTATGAACACACTTATGTTTTATGTTCTCCAGTGCTTTGTGTGAGGTGTAATTTGCATGAGACCTTAATTTCCATAGCAATGAATGAAAAAATAAATTCAGTGCATTTTATTTTAATTTTAGTACTTTTAAAAATATTCTGACAATCTGAGCTATCTAAATAATCATAAAGCTTGTTTAGACACAACACAAGACTCATTCATTACTCCACTTGACAGTATTTGCGACCTTTAGTAAGCTGTTTCCAACATGCACTTACAACTTATTTATCCTTAATATTAATATCTCATGACCTGGGTAGAAACACCTTTAGGGCCAGATTTACTAAACTGCGGGTTTGGAAAGTAGAGATGTTACCCATAGCAACCAATCAGATTCTAGATCTCATTTAACTATTGCATACTAGAGAATGTCAGCTACAATCTGATTGGTTGCTATGGGCAACATCTCCAGTTTTCCAAACCAGCAGCTTAGTAAATTTGGCCCCTAGAGAGAAAAAAAGAAGTTCTGTGAGTTGGGGAAAACTATTTGAGCACTTCTCCATGTTACAAATCCAATCCAGATAAGAGAGATTTTGTCATACATCCTGGTACTGAATATGCTTCAGATGGTGTCTGGTGAGCTTCTATCTGCTGGTCTCTTTTACTTTTACATGGTCCTTTAGGTTCTCCCTGGTATAATGTTGCTAATGGTTCATCATTCACTTTCATGGACATAAAATATGTGAAAGATGCTTATATCTATCAATTGTTGTATGTTGTGATGTGTTCATCATTGTAATTCTATGAATACTAGCTTTGTTATTAGTATTATAATATAAAAAAGTCAGTACATAATTTACATACACCTTGGCACTGCTCAGAATAAGATAAGTCTGATTACAGAGCCATCACTGGAGAACAGGTCTACTGTGGATTGTGGAAGGCCCAAGTACATGTAAATCTGAAATATAGTCTATATACAACGTGATCTGCAACAGACCCAGCTTCTAAATCGCTTTGTCTTTTTTAGCCTTTTTGTTAAAAAATGTAGGACCTGATTCACACTTAAGAGTGAGTTAGGTGCGGGCAGATGCGCACATAACTCACTTTTCCATCCCCCGCCCCGCCCCACGTTTATAGGTATCTTATGGCACTTACGAGTGCCATAGGGCTACCTTATCTCTCCGTGCAATATCTGTACGGACATTGCACCTCTCCGCCTGCCCCCCCCTCCCCAGCTAATCTAAATACTTCCCCCCCTCCCACTTCTGACTAACGCCTCGAGGCGGCATTACGCCACCTCTTTTTACGGGGCGCACGGCATGTGGTCTGTAAAGACCACACCTACGCTATCAACGTGCCTATCGGCACCATGCATGCGCAGTAGGTAATTTCGGACACTTGCGCACTTAAGAAGCCGCAGCTTCCCAAGTGTGAATCAGGTCTGTACTCCTTAAATACCTCTATCAGCTAACATTCTTTTAGTTGTTTTTGGAATTTTTATTTGTATAACTATTCTGCTGCCTTAATAGCTCACACAAAATAACAAACAAAACCCTTTCTTTTTTATCTCTTCCAACTATGTTGACATAAAATAATCTATTGTTATCTGCACATGACTATGATTTCCTGTGAAATAGATACATTTTTAGATTTACATTTTATAGATAGTACACTGGATCCAGTTGGCAGGAGTACTGTGGCCACACCTATAACTTCAGCATGGTAACCCTTTGTAATGCCATCAAATAAAAACAGGAACATAGAAAAATAGAATGAATAAACTCCTCACCTTGTCCCTGCTCCAGAATGTTAGCATTAAACCTGTGACACTTTAGGTTTGCCATCAACTTTCGGATCCCTGTTTATACTGGTGTTTATACTGGTGCGATAATAGTGGATGATTAATAAGAAGGATTTAAAACAATTGCATCACTAATTTAAACTTTTTGAACAGTCTTCAATATTTTCAGCTTCTTGTATTTTCATTGAACGTCTTTATCTTCCGTTGTGTGTTTTCTACTAATTACTACAGAAAAGACAAAGATTTTTTTATAGTATTGATGACACATTATTCATTAGTGCAATTGAAAGTATTGCCAATTATCTGTCAGACCTCCTGAAGGACTCCTAAAATTTGGAAATGTTTCATAATGATTTGGGTCTTTTAAATAAGGGTCAGGCAATAGCCATTTCTGTGGATGATGAAGAATCCTTATCCTGGCGCATTTTCTATGCACTCCCCTCGGCCATACGTACTTTTGCTGTTGTCGCTTAGCAAACCCTACATTAACTTTTCAAAGCGTAACTACTGACGTACGTAAGAGCCTAAGCACGCCCATACTGTACGATTTAAATGCCGCACCCCACCTCCAAAGAGTAATTACGGGTGTTGTATAGATGACATGCCCCTTCGTTCGTAGTTACGCTGTTGATACAAGGCTGGTATGTACGTTCAGAGTTACGTGGCGTGCCATCTGCCGCACTCATGCGCAGTACATACAAAACAGCGTTTTTACTAGAAATATGCTAACGTTCATAGCTCAGGATCTACCCCTATAATAGGGGCCTATAGGCATCCTGAGCCCTACATACTTTTTAGCATTAAAGGTTATAAAATTGCTACATTCTCACCATGAAATTCCTAGACCCACCATGAAAATATGGGTCTAAAGTGATTGCGGTACTCTGCGAGCTTAGGCACCCTTTGGCTTCTGTTGTGAATTGGGTGAAGGAATGTACTACTATACCATTGGATTTAGTGTTGCATTATGTAAAGGGGATAGTATATCTTGTTGAATGACCAAAGCTCAAATGACTTTCGCTGTGCAAGGAGTTCAACGTTTCTGCCATGTATATTACAGTTTGATTTTGGCCTTTTGATTAGAACATAGATAATTAGAATAGCCATTTGAATGACTATCACATTTATGTCACAGGCTTGCTAAAGCTGCTATGTGGGGAAATTTGGAATGCAAACGGATGCTGTTTATTATTAACACATTGACTGCCGTCTTGCCCCAGGCCAACTTCTTTTTGTTTTGCAATTTGCTGAAAGTAACATAAAATAATTATATTTTATGATTTTTTAAATCTATTTCATTTAGCTAAATTGATTTGTTAAGTGTGAATAACGTGTGCACCTTTTTTTTACTGACAGGGCCGTGCGGTGCACACTTGATTCGTACTTCACACAACTTCAAACATGTATATCTATAAATAGATATACAAACACATACATGTTTTGTCCGGTGGAATAAATTTGTTATAGTGATAAATATTGTTATTGTTTTATTAAACATTAGAAATTGGCCAACATCAGGTAAAAATAAACCCCTTATAATAGGCCACCTATTGTACATGTAGTTGAAATTCTACCACACTAACTATATAAACCTTTTTACCAGACCCTACATTTCCATTACCCATAATCATTTCATTTAGATATGAATCACGGGTGAACTACACAGGCTGAAATAAAAATCTTTATGCAAAGAAAATATGATTCACATTGAAAAATTTAGAGTGAATCGTATTTGATTCATATGGCGGTCAACGTGTTAAGAAAAAAAAAATATATTGTTCTTTTTTGTTTTTTTTTACCCCAAGCTATAATACAATTATAGTAATATTGCAAAGTGTATTAATTGCTAAGGATTAATTATGTCAGATTAAACATTTTTTTAGACCACTCTCAATGAGATGATGGTCCATGATAAAAAATGTATTGTGGGCCATAACAATTATTAGGGCGGCCCTGATAACTATCTTGAAAGAAAAAAGGTTTTGGTTCATTAAATAATAATTCATAGGACATGTCATGTTTCATCACATTGTTTTGACATATTGCATTCAGCTTGCAGTTTTCTTAATCTTATACACATACACAATGATAACACCTTAGCTATAGGTAACAAGTGAATCCTTAAATCATAATTGGTCACTGTGTAACAATACATGACAGTTAACTTTGGCTTGTTGTAGTGCTAAAGATATACTGAAGTGTACTGCTGTAGTACTATGCAGTCAATTAAAAAGCATTTTGCTCCTGCTACTCACTGGTGTGGGATGATGCCAAGATGGAAACATTTTATGTCAGCTGTCAGTAAAATAAAGTTTCAGCTTAATAAAAGGCCATGCTATTTATAAACATTTTTTTTTTTTAGCAAAGTCAACCTATAAATGCGTTGACATTTCTTTCAAGTGAAATCAAGGGAAATGAGTTAACACATATGTGTCAATATAACTCTGGATGTTCCTTCTGTTTCATTGCTTCATTGATTTTTTTTTTTAAAGTTATTCCTCATTACTCATTGACAAACCTGAGTCAAACCTGTGTTCACAGAGCAATACCATACCAAGATTATTATGATATCCATTATCCGCTGTTTATGCCTGTTTATGGCTCTATGATCTACAAGGTATATTTATACGAGCACATTAAGTAAAAGAAATCAGTGGTAAATTACTGTAAAAAGCTGATATCGTCTTTGACTTAACCATATGCACATCTTGGTTGCCACAGGTCCTAAAAAGTCTAGACTTGTCTTATGCTTGAATTAGCTTTTACCTCAGCATGGGGAGTGGGAGTCTTACAGGATTGTTATTAGGGTTCAGCAAGCGTGTCTGGTGACATTACAGGT
This sequence comes from Limnodynastes dumerilii, assembly GCA_011038615.1. Lineage (NCBI taxonomy): Eukaryota > Metazoa > Chordata > Amphibia > Anura > Limnodynastidae > Limnodynastes > Limnodynastes dumerilii. Next base: position 151,482 of record WWET01001216.1, read on the forward strand.
TGGTGGTGCCTTTGTAACATCTTTAAATCCAATCTTTGTGCCTCAAAATTGGCATGAAAAGTGACATTGGGCCTGATCCAGACCTACGCGGATGTAAGCGTAAGATCGGCTTAATAGCCGATCTGCGCATGCGCCGGGCAGATGTTGGATCGTGGATCGGGCGTCCGTAGCAGCGCCGTAGGGACGCTGGGGGGGGCGTCCCCCAGGCGTCCCTACGTTAAGGTTAGTGAAGGTGGGCGGGGGGAGGGACTATAATGAGGGAGGGAGGGCTTAGCAGTAGTACGCTCGTGTGCGAGCGTATTACCCATTGCTTACGCTGGCTGAAGTTAGGGTAGCCTTCAGCCGNNTACGCCGGCTGAAGTTAGGGTAGCCTTCAGCCGGTGTAAGGAAGGGGCCATACGCCCGCACAGGGGGAATGTCCGTAAAAATGACCGCCGGTACGCTGTGCTTTAGTAAGCACAGCGCATTGGTGTAGGTCTGGATCAGGCCCATTGGGTCTGGCAGGGGTTTGATTAGCTATCAAAATATTTTTTAAGTATGTTGTAAATCATATATGAGATCATCTAAATATAGATTATAGAAATAAATCAAAACACTTTTAATTACACTTTTATTGTTTATGTACACTTGGGAAGTATTTGATTAAACCTCCCTTTAGAAGGCAATTTTTATCACTTGTATATTACTCATTTATTTTAGTCAGGCAACACAATGGGGACAACTGCGATGGCAATCCTGTAATCCAGTGCTGCAGACACTATTAAGGAGGGATGGGGTCCCCAAAAACATGAGTGTACCGGGCCCCAAGATTTCTGTTGCCAGGTCTGATTTTAGTAAATGACATTTGTGTATCTGTAGGTGCCGTCTTCACCAATTCTTACTATTTCTGCACCTTTTGCTCAGTTACAAGCCTTCTAGCAATTCCAGTTTTTTATGTACTGATTTAATTGACAGAAATTTTAGCAATTATCCTTTTTTTTTTTTTTTTTGCGTAGTAGCTCAATTCTTAACACAACGTACGTAATGCGAAAACTACGTAACTTACTGTTAATCCGGACCCGCTTCATTATTAGGTCCATGTCCCTGTCTAATCACTGTGAATTGTGCATTCAATGGTCATTGCAATTGTCTAATTTCCTGTCTAATCTTACATACATAAGCTATTGCCAACATTCGATAGCACATAAAAGATAACATCAGTAAACATGTATATTTATAACTGTATATCAGGTACACT